>QLTV01003764.1:5906275-5919340 GCA_003457575.1 Thermophis baileyi | reverse complement strand
GGGGGGGTCACAGCAGCAGCAGGGGGGTCACGGGGAGGGGGTCGCGCCATTAGAAAGGTTGAGAACCTCTGCTCTTATGCATGCCTGAAGTAGAACAGAGTGCTTAGAGAAAGAACCTTCAGACATCAGGATATGTATACTGATGTGACATATTCTATATGCTTTATATAATACATAATAAACTGACACAAAAATATATATATATCCTCCTGCTGAGCTCAGAGTTTGAAGGTTTGAAAGATCTGGAGCTTGAAGATTATAAAAGTGTTTTGAAGTCCACCTAGAACAAAAAACTTGTTCCTTGCTTCTGGGTGTATGACTCATTTATTTAATGTTTACTGTCAGGCTGTATCTATATATTTCTGGTTGAGTGATTGGTACTGTATAAGAGACATAGAACAACAAGAAAAAAATGAGGACAGACATCATGTAGAAAGAAAACACGTGGAATGCTGGTGGAGTATAAGTATTTTCCAGGTCATCTGTTCTGGAATTGTGAATATGGGGAACTTCCTTCCTTCCTTCCTTCCTTCCTTCCTTCCTTCCTTCCTTCCTTCCTTCCTTCCTCCCTCCCGCCCTCCCACCCTCCTCCCTTCCTTCCCCCTTCCCTCCTCCCTACAATCTATATGATTTATATCAAAGAAGTTCTGCTTTATAAAAGGAACTAAAATATAAGCAGACCACATAGTCTACAGTGGAATTAAGAATCTGTAAGAGACTCTACAATTAGGGAGGAGAAATGCTGTGTGGAGATGAAATGAGGGCATATTGTGGGAAAACGTTTGAATAATACCTTTTGCAGAAGATAACAGAATGGGTGTGATGCAGCTCTCCCTCATCCCCCTAAACAGATTTTTATTGGGTAACAGGGATACTTAAAAAGAAATGACAGTAAACAGAGCCTCCTAGTCCAGGAATGGATGTACAACACAAAAGTGTGCAAAGGTCCCCTTAGCCACGGTTACTACCTGCTTTTCCAGCAGGAGCCGTGTGTCCAAGTGTATCCTCAGATTGCACACCAAGTACATCTCAGGCAGTGTCACCTCATCTAGGACCAGAAGTGATACAACCTTGACATTAGAAGACCCAAACCCAAGCATACAAAGTCACTCAGTCTTACTTAGACTCAGGCAGCCCGCTGAGGGGGAATACCACTGTGGAGGGGGGCAGGAGATATAGAGCGGAGTATAAACCCTAACCCTGACCCCAAACTGTCAGATTACCTCACAGAGAGGCTTCATGTAGATGTTAAATAAGAGAGAAGAAAGGAGCTCTTGGCCCATCAACACTGACCCTGGAAGAAAGAGGAAAACCAGCCTAACACAGTGCTACCCACCCCCAACTCCCAAAGCCAGTCCAGAAGGATACCATGATCTATGGCAGGGGTGTCAAACTCGATTTCATTGAGGGCCGCATCAGGGTTGTGTTTGATTTCGGGGGCCAGGGTAGGCGTGGCCAGGATCGGCATGGCCAGCTCAACGTCACTCGTGTTGGGGGTGCCTGTGGTGGCCCGAGCACTCTGCCAGTGAAAATGGGCTCCCGAGCTCCGTTTTCAGCTGCAACCCTCTGCCCATGCCACCCATGCCCCCTCCCAAGCTCCGTTTTTGCTGGCAGAGGCACTGCGGGCCGGTCCTTTGCTGTTTCCAGGGCAGCCCTATGGGCCAGATCTAAGCACCCCGCGGGCCAGATCCAGCCCCCCCCCGGGCCTTGAGTTTGACAACCCTGATCTATGGTATCGAAAGCTGTTAAGAGATCAAGAAGAGCAAGAATGAATGCATTATCTCCATTCACCTTCGTGTAATCCAAGAGTGTGATCAATGCCACGTAAACTAAATTGTAGCATGAAACAATGATTGTTTCTGTATCCGTGGTGCTCTATATCCCCATGTTTTTTCTCTGGAGAAGACTGCACTGCCTGTGAAGGGGTAGGTCCATGATTTGGGGTCATTGTAAAATCATGGCTCCTACTTGATCAGCAGGTGAAAGCCATAGCTGAGGAACCTTTGCTCAGCTTCAGCTGGTACAACAGTTGCATTCCTATTTTCAGGTTTCAATAATTTTTTCACAAACGCCCAACTTTCCACTTACCTATAGCTTGGTGTGATAGATATGTTGAAGCCACCATAACCATAAAGGAAGGCAGGATGAGACCCATCCAATTTAATTCCTTTTTTGTGGATAATAAACATTGGTATCTTGGTACCATCTTTGCTTGGGTAAAAGACCTGACACAAAAAGGAAAGGGAAAATAAATGAATGATGAGAATACTTGGGAGTACTCTTGTAGTCATATTAGTCACAGATACTCTTTTACCTGAACAAAACAGAAGGGGGAATGAAGAAAATTTTGCTGGGATACTTAATAATAAGAATTTCGTTCCTAGACGAGAAGGAAATTTAATAGAACAGAAATTTAAATGTCTATAGAAATTCTAGATCAGCACTGAAGAGAAGTTGCCAATTATCCTTATTTGTGATAAGCATCCCAAAAACATCCCAGTGTTTTACATGCTGCTAATACATTTTGGCAATACCATAATCCTAGAAGATAGGTGAGAACCTATGGCTCTCTGGATGTTACAGATTAAAAATACCAGCATATTTTAGTATTGGTCATGTAACCTAAAACTGCTGGGAATTGTAGTTCAACAACATCTGAAAATCCACAGCTATTCAGACCTGGTCTACAATGAATTATGTATACTATCCAGGCAATAATTTATTTTTATAATCACATATGGTGATTATAAATATGAAATATGTTGCCATAAAATGTGACAATGGACAATGAATTGATAGCATCTTAAAATGGAAATCAACAAATTCATGAACAATCAGTTTATAAAGAGCTTGCTGACTTTATACTACCTCCTGAATCATTTAAATACTATTTGCTGGGAAATGCAATGGAAAAGGTGATTTGGGGCCTTCTTGAAAGTATCTGATTGGCATATTACTAGTATTGAGTACTGAACTCGACATCTCTTAGCTGATGCAGCAAGGCTTTTGTAATATTTATAGATAATTTGGAAACAAAACAATGTTTACATCAAATGCATTCATGGAGGTGAAAAGGAAGAAGTCCCAAGAAGACAGAAATCAATCACTATAGAGAGATTGTTACTGTTAAGATGCCTAGAACCTCTATGATGGAATTGCTGACTCACATAATATATGTAAAAAAAAAAAACCACAAGGTTTTGATACGGATATTCATAAAGTTAAGGTTTAATTAACAATGGATGTATAGAAAAAGAATAAAACAGAACCCAAAAGAAATTTATAACAGCAAGCATAAAGACAGTCAAAATGTTAAATGGTGTTTATGTTCGATAATGGCATAATCACATTCTGGCTCTTCCTAAATCTTTTTGTTATCTTGCCAGATGTTAAATCTGCAGAGAACAGGTTATATTTGCCATTTTTGATTTTGCTGCCATTTTGAATACTGGAACAGTCTAGATGGATTTTGTCTTTTCTTCCCAACCACCTCATAGTCCCCTTTAAAAATAATTTTACATTTTAAGGCTTTTAGCAGAATTCCTGAATGTAGTCAAAATAGTCAAAAAGAAGTTCAATAGAAAGAATTAATGAATGAGTAGCATTTATTTCCAGTGCTACGATAAGATTTCTTCCCTAAATGAGGTAATTTCCAGATGTGAACTTCCAAGCCCTAGAATTGTCATATGAATTCTGGTAACTGAAATTCATATATCATTACTTTCAGATTGAGGAAAACTGTCCTATATAATTCTTGGGCAAGAATCCTTGGCTGCATTCTGAAATTAATCACTGGTTTACACAAATAGCTTTCTCTAGGTATAATGTTCTATTTTATCCAGTGAAGAACGTGCTCCACATTTATGAGGCATTACTTTATGTAGACTTAGTATCTAGGACAGGGTCCCCAAACTTGGCAACTTTAAGACTTGTGGACTTCAACTCCCAGAATTCTCCAGCCAGCATAGCTGGCTGGAGAATTCTGGGAGTTGAAGTCCACAAGTCTTAAAGTTGCCAAGTTTGAAGACCTCTGATCTAGGACATAACCAGGACAATATCTAGTGACATAGAGATCCCACATATGGAGAATTTCCCCCAACTAGACAACCGTTGGGATTACCTCTTCTAGAATTCCCAGCTAGCATAGTCAATGGATAACCTGAGTAGGAATTCAAGGAATTGTAGCCCTAGTAATATGAGGGCAACCAGTTCAGTGAATGATGATTTAAAGCTTTAAAAATAATAGAATGTTTACCCTGATTTTTTTAAAATAAGTAAGAAAAAATATTCTCTAAAGAAACTGAAGGCACCTTCCCTGGAATAAAGCAATGAAATGAGGCAAGAGCTATTTTTGCAACTAGATGTTAATTCCACTGATCCTGGCTGGGGAATTCTGTGAGTTGAAGTCTACAATGTCTTAAAGTTACCATGGTTGAGAAACACTGCCCTAGGACCTCATGTGTCTTGACTGTAGCTCTCAGAAATCTCCAACAATTTTAAAATTATAACTTTTAATGTTACAAAATGGGATAAATTGTTTAAAGCTTAAATAATGTTTTATATTACTATATACCCTTAATTCATATTACCTTTAAACACATATGACCCTTTTAGCTTTGGTCTTGGCTGTAAAACTACTTTCTGGAGTGTGGCCCCAGTATAGTAGCCAAAGGTTCTCAGCTGGGAAAAAGTTACCCCTGGATAATGGGATCCTACTTTTTTAAGCAATATGTTAATTATTCTTCAATATTATAGCATTGAACGTTTTAGAAAGTCACAAGTATCTAGGAGCAGATATATCTCAAATTGTAAGAAGAGAATGCTAACAAATCAAAATAATGAATTCTTCAAAGAACGTATACTGATTAATTTGACTTGATGAAGGGATTTTTTTTTTGAGGGAAAAATGGAGGTTCAGCATAAACCAATGCCTTTACATCTATTCTGTCAGACTCAGATGTAGATTGGGTGCCAACTAATTTTTCTCTGAATCCCCATGGTGGTCCTGGAGCTGATTTGTTTGAGTAAAAGAGTGGCTGGCTATGCTAATGATGTCAGGCTTGTTAAACTTTCAGAGTAATATAATGAAGGGTCCTATCATAGATATGCCAACAAGGCTGTTATGAAAAATAGAAGACTCAGGATAAATAATCAAGGAAGCCCTTCAGAAAAGTTCATTTTTCTATTTTCCATTCATGGTACAAGAAGCAGTGTCATGCTGATCAAGGCCAAGTGCCAGAAGCCAGTCATTTAGAAAAATCCCTCGTTAGTGAATTTGGCAGCCTGGCAGCAAATAAGCTCACCAGGTGGCAGGAGGGGGGAAAAAAAAGAGAGAAATGGAAGAGCAAGGACAATTTTCAAAAAAGTTCAAACAGAAATCCAGCAGCGAAGGTAAAGGATTAGTCAGCTTGTATTCTTATTCTTATTCTCCTTACTTGACCAAGCTGAAGAAATAGTTTTATTCACCCTGAAAAAATATTAAAGGTAAAAAAAAGTTTGATATAAAACAGATCAAACAATTTCAAAGTCATTTAATTCTACTTATATATGATAGGAAGTTGAAAGACTATTTCATATAAAATAAAGCAGTATTCTCTAGCATTTAAGGTATTACTAAAGCAAAATTCTTTCATTAAGGTAATTATGTGTTCCTAACAATTATTGAAATGACAGTCAATAGAGAAACTAAAGTTAGAGAAAAGAAATAAAACCAACATAAGAGTCTTTGCAATATTAAAAAATTGACATAATTGGAACTGGAGCATGTAGTCCCAATTTTTTTTCTTCTTCTACTTCAATGTTTGCTCTATCTCAATGTTTTCTCATATTTGACATACAGTCATCCTAGTAACAAATGGTATTGCAGGATTATCAACAACTCCTACATTCAAAGAAAACTCATTTGTCCCAGGATTATCTCAGCGACAAAAGCTTTTTTCTGAGAACCATGTTTAGAAGTTCTTTTAGGTACTTATATGCCACTCATGGATTCCCATCGTCCACTCTAAATATAGCCAGTTCTTAAACTTATTAGTTGATTCTTATACAGCTTCAAATCCTAGTTTGGAATCAGATGAAATGGCAATAATGGACTGACTTCTGAACAGGTGGCATTATTAACAATCTTGCATGGGGACTTCCAGGGAAGGCATGGTGAACTGAACATGTTCCTGTGAAAACAGAACCAATGACTACAGCAACATCTGTCAAAGAACTGGTCGAACTGATGAGTAGGCTGGTTCTTCAAAACTGCTTGGATAAAGAGAGGACAGGAGATTGCCCACATGTGCTCCACAGGACTGAAGCCTTCTGTAGGTTAGAGGTTGGGAGATGGAGGGATTAGCCATCTTGATCACAACTATTGTGGAGCCTTTTAAAGGCTACTAACATTGCAAGCCTCACTTTCGGAAATTGCCAATTAACAAGTTTGAAAAGTCACCAAATGAGTTCAACTTCAACTCTGAACACTGGAAAATTAATTATAAGCTTAAGAATTTAAAGAATTTAAAATAATCAGCAAAAAGCTAAATAAGATTTTGATCTAAGGAAGTCACAAATGGAATAAGGGGTCGGTTAAATTGGGAATATTGACTTTTTCTATAAGGAATTAACTATAAAAAATAAACAGCTTCTCATAGTAACCAAAATTATTTTGGCTATATTGGTTTATAACAAAAATACAAAACTATGATTTTAGAACAGTAGAGGGGGGACTAAAGATTCTAAGAAAAGGGGTAAAATACAAATCAGCTTTTGGTGTCCGTTCATGGATTCTCCCTATATTTTGAACCTAATTGTTCCAATGAAAAATTAAAACTCCAGCTAGGATTTGATTAATTTCTCTTTCTTTATCTTAAGGATACAAAAAAAATGAGAGGGAGGAGTTATATGCCAATATAAAATTAGCTAAACAGGTGTCTGACAAAAGCAGTTGGTCTGATTTGTAACTAATGCTTAATACTTAAATAGTTTAGCAGGTTGCATTAGAAACAACTTTTCTCATTTTCCCACTGAGCTAGTTTTAAACAGCATGAAACACAGGTCAGAAATATTAGATTTAAAAAAAAAATCCTAAATCTAAATATCTTGTTTTGTTGAACCTCTGATTATTTTAGGATAAGTAATTGAAAAAAAAATTATTAGTGATGATATTTTCCAACACTTTCATAAATATACAAGTAATAATTATCTCAGGACAGTTCACTTCTAATATTTCTACCTAAAAATGGAATATGAACATATTTAAAGGCATCAGTACACTTGTATTCTTTCATTCAGATAAGGAGGTATTTGCCTTTTCTTTTTTCTTCCCACTCCCCCCCTTTCCCTCATGAAATAAAGTTTCTCTGGAAGATCTTTCAATCAACTTGCCGCTGGAGGTGAGATCTTCCCCCTGTTTTCTGGCCTTTAGGAAAAGCTTTAAAACTTGGCTATGCTGGTTAACTGTAGCCCTGAAAGAAAAACTGTTGGCTGGAGATGATTGGGTAGTAACACAGAAGGTACCACCAATGCTTGGCTGTAAACTCACATTTTTTTTTAGTTTGCTTTAATCTTTTGTAATTTCAATCTGTTTTTATATTTATAACTGTTTTTTATAACTGTATGCGTTATTACACTGTAAGCTGCTCAGAGTCGCTTTGGGCGGCATATAAATGTAATAAATAAAAATCAATCTATTGCAACTTTGGTATGTGCACAGAAGGTGGGTGTAAGAGAAAGAATGTATTGCATTCACAGATGCTGTTTCACCCATAAAATGATCCCACTGATGCATACCTTCTATTTAGAAGTCTCAACATACCAAAATAGAGTAAAATTCAATTGAAATGCATGTTCAGGTTCCTAAAACGAACTTCTGATAATATATTTGTAACCCTTGGGTCACAATTGGTCCATCTTTAATTTCAAAACTATATGTGAAATCAGGTCAGACCTTGGGTCAGAGCTAACTATCCCTTCCCTGAAGGTTGAGAAAGAGTAAAGAATCTCAGAAAAAAGAAAAAAACGGGAGCCATTAATGCCCACTTTAGGCCCTAGGCCCACATACATATTTTTTTTGTACTTAGCACAAGGCTTCCATAGCAATGCTGAACTGAGTTTCAGATCAGTGGTTAGATTTGTCATGCAATTTTAGAAACTCTGATATGCACATGGAAGCAATTAAGCTTTCCATAAATTTCTTTAAACCTGTCTTTCCTACTTTCAAAAACTAATGCATGTTTGGTCGCTCTTCCCTGAGAAGTGGTTTCTTGTCAGTCTATTTAGCAGATTTTAAAGTATCTGCTGCCAACGAGAACAATGGAACACTGTTTAAGACAATGGAGACCATCCATGACTGGTGATCGTTCATTCTAGCAATGGAAAAATGTTAATGTTGAGAATATTAAAGATGTATTACTTCTTTATGAACTTAAAGAACAACGAGTTTGAGAAATGTGAGTTGTTCTGAATATCTATGCCTTCTCCCTCCCAAAGATCCCACCAGTTTCATCTAGATGGGTCCACATTTGCAGCAGTAGCAACCTAATGCCTTAGGAATGCAAATAGCTCCTGTTTTTCTGGCCCCCAAATCACTCTCTTACTGTACCAAATTCAGTGATGTGGTGGCTGAAAATGTGCCTTAAGCATTATAATTTTCTGCTTAAGAACCTTCCTCTCAACTCCGGTCCATGTGGAAATAGTATCTCCCAACACAGGCCATGACATAGGCACCATTTGTGCCACTTCAGTAGTGACTGTATTATCTCTAGATTGCTTCTTTCAGCTGTGGCAGGTACATCCTCATCTCTCTGATCAATGCTCTTTTTCCTCTATGGCCATTTTAGTTTGTCTTGAGGGAATGACATGATATCAGCTACATCAACATCACTGGAGAAAGCAATAGAAGAAGACCTCACTAAATACAGTGATCCTCATCTATCATTCTCTGTAGCTAAGCCAAGATTACTACAGAAACATTTTGAGTCACTTTAGTGGACCTTGAATTCAAGTCCTGGCTTGGGCAAGAAAGCCAGCTGAATCAGTCACTCTCTCTCAGTTCAACCTACCTCACAGGGTTATTGTTGGGAAAATAGGAGGGGGAAGGTGTGTAGGATATGTTTTTTTACAAAAAATATCTTTTTTTTAATAAAAAGATTTGTAAAAATAATAAAGATGGTATCCAAATAAATAATTTTTAGAGAGGTCCTGTCTACTGTGCTGTTTAATACTACCAAGACAGTTGGAAAAAAAGTAGACCAAACTGTACTACTATATAATTATGGTTCTATAAACTCTTTTCCAATGTTCTATTTCAGAGAACTGAGAATGGACTTCATTGTTCCCTTGAGTCAAAATGACCTCAGTGACTTACAATAAATTTTAAAGTAATTATTATTCAATGTAATGCAGTTCTTTAAAGATTAGCAAGCTTTCTTTTAAATTGCCACTGAATATCTTTTCAGTGCCTTGTACCTTTTCCATTTTCTATATTATAAACAATTTGGGTGCAGTCAAATCAATGGTTTATGGATTAGAACATCTACTATCATTCAGAACTCTCTGTTAATAAAAGCATCTGAATTCACATTTGGAAAGAAGCCTTGAACTTTAGTGTTAGTATCTATCAGCATCACTGAAACTTTCCACTGGAAATATTTTTTTTCTAGGTGAATATTCGTTAGAAAACTCTATTTGAACTATGGCTGACATTTTGCACATATGAGGGGTATCTAAAATTTACATAATTTCATCTCATTTTGTCAGGCACAACTATAAACAAATAAAGCTTGTCTTGTTGCAATGAGGAAAACTGTGCAAGAATAAGGCATTTACCCTGTATTTCATACAAATGTTCCATTAGGATTTGTTTTAAGATATCAGTAGCAGCCACCTTTGAATTACACAATAAACTAAGAGGAATCTTTTTTAGTTCTGAAGATCACATTCCCTAACTGGCAAACTTCCAGGAAGGAGGAGTTTCAGACTGGAGGTTTAACTAATTATACCTAGCAAAGCTTTTAACTTCTTGCATGCATAAATGGGAGGGGAAAGGGACATGAGATTTGATGAATCTCATTTATACTGTGCTGGGACATGGTGATATTTAATTTCACAGCCAACTGAAGAAATTTATTTCTGTATAATCTAAAAATATAGTAAGTAAATGGAATAAAAGTGATTTTGAAGATATATGAATCCTTAATATGCGAAATTAAAATTACAGCAGAACCCACTATAGTCGAGCTATAGTTACAAGCATTAAAACAAAAGGAATGAATGAATGAGAAAGTAATTTAAGAAACATTGGGTTGCCTCAACTGTTATCTCCCATACGATGCTTATTTGCTGTCCTCAGACCAACAATACAGGGAAATAATAGTTTTATTATTAAATTTAATATTATTTAAATTTTGCTATCCAAAGATAAGGTATAAAATTTCTTAAAAAGGCCAATTGTATTTACCAAAGCTAAATAGAAGATGAAAATGAGATTGAATTGCAGCCATTAAGAAATAAGGAAGCGAAGAACTGAGCTGAACCTAATTCAATTCTTTATATAAAAAAAGTTTCTTTTAAATATCTGTAGGGACATCTTTCAGAAAATATTGACTGCTTCAGAGAGATAGCCTAGACCCCTGATGGCGAACCTATGGCACGCGTGCCACAGGTGGCACACAGAGCCCTCTCTGCAGGCATGCAAGCCGTCGCCCAGCTGAGCTCCACCGCGCATGCGCGCGCGTCTCCCGCCGACCAGCTGATTTTTGGGTATATGCCGCACATGCGCGGAGGGTGGGGCGCATGCAGGAGACGCGCGGGCATGCGCAGGAGGGTGGGGAGGGGTCGTGCGTGCATGCACGAGGGGCAGGGGGGAGCGTAGGGGGTGCAGCATGCCCACCCCCATGGCCCGTATTTGGTCCCAAGAGGCTGCAGAGAGGCCTGCTAGGCCCAAAACGGAGCATGGGGGGTGCGGCACGCCCCCCTGCGGCCCATTTTTGGTCCCAGGAGACTGCAGGGAAGGCCTCCTGCACCAACCTGGAAACCAAAATGGGGCACTGGGGCGCTGCGCGAGCCCCACCCCCATGCCCTGTTTTGGGCCTGGAAAGCCTCCTGCACCAACCTGGAAGCCAAAAATGGGCAGGGGGGGCAGGGCGCATGCGCGGGGGGTTGTGCGCACATGCTCAGGCGGTCGTGCGCGCATACATGGGGCAGGGTGCACACATGGGGGTCGAGTACACATGAATGGGGGCGCGGGATGGTGGTGTCGCACGCGCATTGCATTATGGGTGTGGGCGTGCGCACACGCTTTCGGCAAGTGACGACAAAAAGGTTAGCCATCATTGGCCTAGACCAGTGATGGCTAACCTTTTTTTCCTTGGGTGCCACAAAAACGCGTATGCGCGTGACAGTGTGCGCGCCGTTCCCTAATGCAATGCTGCCCCACAGGCCCCCCCGCATGCGCGGGTGCCCCCCGTGCCCCCCAGACCCTCACGCACAGGCAACCCCCCCGCAGCCCGTTTTGGTGCTAGCAGGCCTCCCTGAAGCCTCCTGGGACCAAAAACGAGCAGGGGGGTGCCCCCATACCCCGTTTTTAGCCCCAGGAGGCTTCATGGAGGCCTGCTAGCACCAAAATGGGGGGGCGATCCCCGATCTCCCCAATTTCTTTCCCCAGCACGCGCTAGTTTCCTCCTGGATTCCTCCCTCCCATGCCTTCTCTAATCTCCCCAATTTATTTCCCCAGCGCACGCTAATTTCCTCCTGGATTCCTCCCTCCTGTGCCTTCTCTGATCTCCCCAATTTCTTACCCCAGCACGTGCTAATTTCCTCCTGGATTCCTCCCTCCCGTGCCTTCTCCGATCTCCTCAATTTCTTTCCCCAGCGCAGTGCATGAAAATGCCCCGCCCCCGCGCATGCGCGGCAGAGACCTGAAGACCAGCTGTCTGGCAGGAGGCGCGCGCATGCGCAGTGGAGCTGGGCTGGGGCGATGGCTGGCGTGCCTGCAGAGAGGGCTCTGCGTGCCACCTGTGGCACGCGTGCCATAGGCTCGCCATCACGGGCCTAGTCTCTCAGAAAATACTGAATCAGATGTGCTACATGAGACAGGTAACATTCTCTTCACTGAATAATCATGGATAAATGGGATAATTTATAAGAATCACCAAGGGAGAAAGCAGCAATAATGGGATTAAAGAAAATGTTTTGAAAAAGCAGGATAAACAGTGGCATTTGCAAAAGAAAGCCATGTCAGTGCAATTATAATATTCTTCAGGATAAAGACACAAAAGGTCTCAGTGTCACCAGAATTGGAGAAGATATTCAGCACACCACAGAGACATGGCAAATCGGTGTTTGTCTATGCTTGTAAATGTTACAAAGTTTGCAGTCTCAGTGACTATTATTGAAGCTTGATGCTCTAAGATAAACCAGAGCATTTGACTTGTGTTTTAAAGAAGTAAGCTAAACAATGTTTGCTTATTTTTAAGCATTTCTTTTTATTTTCTCAAAAAATGAGCAAGAAGAATGAACCCTTTGAATGACATTAAGGGGGATAATCTTTAGTGAATGGCAAAGCCAGTAAGATCCATCTGTTAAACTACTGAAGTTCACAGATGATACAACAGTGATCGGTCTCATTCGAGACAATGATGAATCCGCATACAGACGGGAGGTTGAACAATGAGCCTCGTGGTGCGACCGTAACAATCTGGAACAACACACTCAAAAACCGTGGAAATGGTGGTAGACTTTAGGAGAAACCCGCCCATACTTCCACCTCTTACAATACTAGACAACACAGTATCAACAGTAGAGACCTTCAAATTTCTAGGTTCTACCATATCGCAAGATCTAAAATAGACACCTAACATCAAAAACGTCATCAAAAAAGCACAACAAAGAATGTTCTTTCTGCGCCAAATCAGAAAGCTCAAACTGCCCAAGGGGCTGCTGATACAGTTCTACAGAGGAATTATTGAGTCTGTCATCTGCACCTCTATAACTGTCTGGTTTGGTTCTGCAACCCAACAAGACAGACACAGACTTCAGAGGATAATCAGAACTGCAGAAAAAACAATTACTGCCAACCTG
>QLTV01003764.1:5890877-5905912 GCA_003457575.1 Thermophis baileyi | reverse complement strand
AAGAATTCTATTCTATTCTATTCTATTCTATTCTGTTCTGTTCTGTTCTGTTCTGTTCTGTTATGTTCTGTTCTATTCTATTATCTATTAAGTGTCATCACCAGAAGCTCACTGAACTACACTTGAGAAAATATGAGAAACAATAATCTTGATTAGTCTCTTTTAACAATATCATCTGAATCACCTGCTTGTTTCAGGTGATTAATACACCTGATTACTCAGGAAGTAATACACTTTAGTAGAATCTTTAAAAAAGCTTTTGGTGTATTTGTTGCTCATAATGAGTAACAATAGCAAGATCAATAATAGCAGGGGAAGAGGTTTTAAAATGATTTATCCTGTAAGCCTGCCAATTATATTCATTTCTGAGTCATTCTAACTTTAGTTTACCAGCAGTTCTGCTAATATTTAATAATGGCTTTGAGTTTTCTTTCACTTCTGAAATGTACAGACATTCTGCTCTATTACAAATATGATAAGAAAGAAGTAAGATTGTGAAATGACAATCTAAACCAAACATGTGAAAATCAACAAGAGAATGCTGAAAGCAAATATTGGAATACTATAAATATGGTTTTTCTGCTTGTATATTTTGGACATCCCGACTTGTTTCCACTCACATGATTTTTATACATTTTTGATAACATGGCATAACATGTGCACATATGTATGTGTTTGTATATATATGTAATATATGTGTACACACACACACACACACACACGTATACCCAGCAAAAATTGTTCTCTGTTCTCTGTTACAACTTCGAACTTTATTAAAGCACAAGAACAAATCTATTGCTTTTGATACCAAAAATAAATGAAGTGACAAAACTTGTAATTGCTTGGCCTGTAATGATATGATCACCTCTCCTTGTTGTCAGTACAACTGGTCAGAGACACCTGAAAGTAGGATCTGACGATTATAGGACAATAGCAAATGCCAGCTACTAATTATATCTGCAGATTTTCATCTTGGCAAAAGAAGGCCCTAAAATTTATAGGAATTGTTACTAAAGGTTAGGGCTAATCTATTTTTTTTAACAAATTCCATTTTAAAATTGTAGTTTTTATGTTGTTGAATTGAACAAGATACCAATGTGGAATGATTTGAATTAATATAATTTTTGTTAACCTTTATACAAGAACATAAACATGTGCTAAGGACAATTTATTTTTCCTTTACTTACCTGCACAGTTTGATAAGCTGAAGGATCAAATCCTTTTATGCTAATTTCTCGGAAAACTCTTGGCTCTAATTCTTCTTTGGTCAGATCACAGTGGTAAATAATACCTAAACATATAATTCAAAGATGTTAATTAATTTAATATGTTTTTATTGACAAAAGCACACAAGTGCTTTTATCCCAATCTTTTATCCCAAAGAAACAGACTAAAAAAACCACCTCTTAACAAAAACTGCATACCCCTGAACCCTATTCAATAGTGCTTAGTAAGTTAAATATGTAGAAAGCTTAGAAAATAAAAAATAACAAAATAGTAATTGATTAAGAATTTTAGTCAATCTAAAATCTCTTCACCATGATATACTTGATGAATTTTCAAGCCTGCTGAAATTAATATTTTTAAAATAGTACACCATCTTATTTTTTACCATTAAAATGATACATAGACAATACAGTATTTGTAGCCACTTTTTCCTGTAATAACAACTAGAATCACAGCAAAACTTCACATCTATGGCCTTATTTATATACAATGTTTCATATGGAATGCCCTGCACAAAAATGAACCCAAACATTTCAAATGAAATTACATGCGTTGACATGTTCACCATTCACCATTGCTTCCACTTACAGATGACCTCTTTTTGCACTGTAGCAATCTCTTTTCTTACTTTCCTTAAAGACATAATGAGAAAACAATCCCTATTTCCAGGTAATTCTCTTTTAGACCAGTCTAGAGCTTCCCTCTCATTATTTATATCTGAATGTCCCCTTAGTCCCTCCAAATGATGGAGCTAATCTCCAATTTCTTTTGGACAGAACAAATAAAAAAACTAAATTAAATTATTATCATTGCACCGCTATTACTGCATTTAAATTGAACAATTCAAGCTGATAACCTAAGGAAGCATTTGTACCTGGAGGGGTGGTGGTGCCATAGAAGGGATACAATGAATTTTAGAATGGACCTGCCCTTATCATAAACTTACATTTTCTTAAAGAAATCCTATTGATTCAATGAAGTTAGATGGCACAATATTTTTGTCTTTATATTGTAAGGAAAGATTGTTAATGATATTCCACATTATAAGCAAAACAGCTCCAACAGTATGTTTCCAAACAAAAATATTACATAAATAATTTATGAACAAATTAGGCAGTATAAAACATGCCAGTAATGGATTTCTTTTAAAAAAACGCACTAGTTATCAGTAAGAGGAAGCAAAGCAAACTGAAATAAGATGACCATTGAGCAGATAAGAAAAGCAAGATGTGGTGTTGTTTATCCAAGGTCTTATTGATCAATTGGAAAGTCACTGAAAGAGAAGACGATGGAGGCAAAACACAGACATAAACATCTATAGAAGTTTACATTTGTGTTGAAGTATAAAGTCCAGTTGCCTCCAGAAAAAGCACCTTTGGGACAACCATGACTTGGATGACTGTGAATCTTTACAGACTTTTAGTTATATAATTTGGGATGAACACCCTTTGAATGGTGTGGGAATAGGAATGGATTTCCAGTGGGGGGAAAATTGCAGACTACAGAAACCAGGAGCACTGCTCAGGTGACCCTGAGGACACAGATAAACCTCCAAGTGCTTCAACGACCCTCTAAAAGGATGGAAATGATCAGCTGTCTGCAAGGAGTATAAATCCTTCCATTCCCTACTATCCTGTCAGAGCTGAAGAAGCTTCTTGGATGAGAAGCGAAAAGTCTTTAAAGAAAAAAAAAACAGGAAAGTCCAGTTGCCTCCAGAAAAAGTACCTTTGGGACAACCATGACATGGATGACTGAGAATCTCTACAGACATCTATAGAAGTTGAATCTGCTAAATATTTTGGAATTTTTAAGTAGTGAATCATTGCTTCAAGGTTAAGCGTTTGGGAGACTTTATTTTCTGTTACCAGTACTACTTTAAGTATGCATTACCCATACCATTTTCAAATAGGTGTTTAATTTAACGTCAATGTGAAAAAAATGAGCTCATAGTCTGAACTCAATGGAGGTATAACAGCACTAACATTTTATAAATTTTAATACAGTCTTGCATTTTCCTTTTTTTAAAACTACCGAATGATATGAGTGTTTTAGGAATTAAATGCCAGATTTTTGTTCTCTGTTGCTCCTATCATATTTAGATGAATGATTCTATAAGACACATAAGAAGTTACATTTTCTTTAATTTTGCATTAAAAATAACAGCAACAAAAATATTTATTTTCATTAATGTAAAATATCACTACATATGTAGCTAAATACAGCAGAAAGTGTCCTCACCTTTCTTAAGATGTATACGGGAACAGTAGAATTCCCTTATGGTGAATTATGTCTACAGAGTGGGAACAAATCCAACTTCCTTTCTTCTGAGTATAAACTTTTGGATGTAATTTTTTGCTAACTGCCTTTTTGCTTTCTGCTGTATTTAGTTATTTTAAAACTACCCTGGAATATGATTGGTAGGAGACAGAATGGGCAACTTGCCGCAGCCAACTCGCTATGGCCAACTTACCGCTGCCAACTTGCTAGGACTAACTTGCCATGGCCACCTTGTCGCAAGACAACTTGCCATGGGACAATTCAACAATTCAATTTAATAATTTAAAATAATTTAAAAATATTTTAATTTTTGTTATTCACATTTCATTTTATCCCTCCTTTTTCAAAATGATTCTATTCCACCATTTCTTCAACAAGAATAACTTGTAGAACAACAAGTGTAACTCTTGTCCCGCATCGAGTTGTCCCATGGTGAGTTGGCCGTGGCAAGTTGGTGTGGCGAGTTGTCCTAGACCTGTAGGCTAAACCTCTTTAGAATGGGAAAAATGTTGATTATCTTGCGCTCTTAACTTAGTTTCTTCCTCTTTGCTGCTATGAGCTTGAAAAAGCAAAATAGGAAAACTTGATAAATATGTTTTATGGTTTGTCCTATTTTGAAATTTTATTTCAGGTTTGCAGTTGGACATCTACCTAGTGAGGACAGAAGGGAGGGTACAAAATTTAAGAAGACAGTCACATGCTATGTTCCTATAGTACAATAAAAAAAATCTACCTTCTAGGTCAGAAAGAAGAAACAGAATTATTCTAACAGCACTTCCTTTCAGTTATTATTGAAATGCTGACATAAATTATACAGTTATGTTATAGTTTATACAGTCCAAACAAAAGCAATTTTAATTCGATTCAGCAATGTAGATATATGTTAATTTCCCCTCTGATAATCACTGCGACTTAATAAGGCTTCAGATTGGTTAGCTCAATTGCCACAATTAGCAAAAATTGGTATGTTGTTTTTCAGGATATAATAAAGTCAGACTAAAGAACAGCATGGAGCTTTCCAGGACTCAGGGAAACTTCTTTATTTTCTTTCAGTATAAAGCTAATTCAGTATACTGTAAAATAATTGGACCAAGATAAAGCATATTCATAAAATATATATATAGCACTTCAGATATTTTTTCCGCAAGAAGAAATACTCTTTTTTCTCATAATTTATAAAATAGTAGCTTCTGTAAAGTTTGTTCTTTTAGACATTATTACAGAAAACAAAAAGATCCCCTCCAATCAATAATGTTACATGATGGAGGCCACAAAATGCAGATTAAAAAAAAAAGAGCCTATGACATTTTAGGAGACTCTAAGTCTACACTTAAGGAAAGTAGATTTTGTTAATTATAGCTTCACGTTGATCTTTAACCACGAGGGAAATAGCAATGTAAAAGAATTGGCAAGAAGGAATGAGCAAGGAAGAAGGGTGACTGTGAATTATAAAAACAAGAACAATAACTATACCAGGTATTCTAAGAGGGGAACCACGTTAGTTTATGGTAGCTAAAAATCAGGAGGAGGCTAGACCTAGACTAAGGTAGGATTTAAATTGGGAGGGAAAGACAGATTAGTTTTGTGGCTTTTGATGAATATGAAGATTTCTATGAATATGAGGAAATGTTTTGCAGCTAACAAAAGCTTAGGTCTTAATAAAATTGTTAATCAGAAAAGGTGCTACCAGCTTCTTTCTGATTTTTAATCTTACTTGTAGGAGAATCCATTCTTATTGAGGATGTGTTTCTCATTATTGGACTATACACAATGGAGGTCACAACTTCAAGTTCTCCCTTTGTTCCTTTGTTTGAGAGCCAGTCTGGTCTAATGGTTAAGGCACCAGGCTAGAAGGCAGGAGACTGTGAGTTTAAGTCCGATCTTAGCCATGAAAGCCAGCTGGGTGATTTTCGGCCAGTCATTCTTTCTCAGCTCAGTCAGTCTCAGACCAGGCTCAAATTAACATGCTTTGGACCAGTGGTGGGTTGCTACCGGTTCGCACTGGTTCTGCGAACTGGTAGCGGTGGCGGTGGGAAGCTCCGCCCACCCGCCCGGATGTCATCAAAAATGCTCTGCGCATGTGCAGAAGCGTCGTGCATGCGCAGAGCATGCCCGTGCACCCACACGCTTCCGTTCCTGAATCGGTAGCAAAGTAAGTGGAACCCACTACTGCTTTGGACACATTATGCAAAGACCCAGTTCTCTGGAAAAGACTAATGCTGGGAAAAGTAGAGGGAAAGAGAAGAAAAGGATGACCAGAAATAAGACGAATAAACTATGTTACAGAGGTGATGAGTGCACTATTGGAAGAAATGGAAAACAGGTTAGGCACAGAGAATATCTGTGGCGTTGCTAGGAGTCGAAAATGACTTGATGGCACATAATCAAGCAATCAATGAAGTTAATAATCCTCCCTTTCTATCAAGAAAACCAGACCGTAAAAAGAAGGATCTCTCAAGTAAAATTCTTCATAAATATAACTAAGTTTTTTTTTTAAAATGCAGGAATGGAAGCATAGCCCTTACTTCTCCAACAGAAAACATTCTCTAATAACTTTCTTCTTCAAGTGCTGAAATGAAACAACACTTAGCTGTAGGGAAGGAGGGAAATTCTACATTTAAAATATTGACAGTCCCACCCCATTCAGCTAAATACAGTTTTCTGCCATTCCTTTCTGTCATTTATGCAGACAAGAAGGAAGGTAGAGCTGAAGGCTATCAACAGGAAACAAATTTATTGTTCAACTGCTACACAAAAACAGGCAGGGATGTAATTTTCATGCTGTGAGTTCATCATAACTCCTTCAACATAATAATTAATCTGCAAAATATAATGTAAAGGAATAAAGTAAACTCACTAATCCTGCTGTAGTTGTAGTTATTGGTAACTACTTGGCTTTGAAAAGCCAATACATCGTTTTGGTAATGACAAAAAAACTATGTCATAAAAGCTAGATCTATATTATCTTTCTGCTTATTATGTAGCTAAGAACATGGTAATTGCCAACCTATGCAAATTTACACTTGCTCCTCATGTAGAAGACAGTGGGGAAATACTAATTCACTTATTTCTACAGCACATTTTGTGTAGCAAATCAGGGGAAATGCTACTTATATATATACAGAAAGATCTATTTTTGAAAATTCTTTCCAATGTAATGTTGCAAAATATAAAAACACTAATCACAGTAGTTTATAGGTGTGCTATTACTTTATAGTCATTCATACCTGTGCAAAGAAAACAAGCAATATGCAAAAGAAGCCACACTTACCTGGTGATAAGAAGGAAGTAAATTGATAAAATATTTCGCTATCCTTCTTTTGTCCACTATATCCAACAATGCTGCCAACATCTAATGGAAGTGTCTTGAGATGGACACCAGTTGCCAGGTCATGAAGTTGCAGGACATTCTTCACATCATGCAGGTAACACAAGACTAGGAAGTTCGATCTAACACATGCCACCCATTCTGTAAATATGAAGGAAAAACAGCTACCGTATTTTCTGTATGTGATTACAAGAAAATGTATTATTTTTTTTAGAAAAATCCATGAGTTTAATATCTTTCATAGAAAGAACTTAAGTTTCCTCTGTGTGTCATTAGGAGCCTAAAAGATTACCAGATTCCTAAATATATTTCAGCTTTATGCCAGCAAGTACATTTAAGAATTTGCTTAGTGTCTGCTTTCAAGCCAATATATGGAACATTGGTTTTCTATGTTGTTCTTAATAAAACTGTCCAATCAAGGCCTCATCATGGGCCTCCAACCTGCTTCCCAATGCTAACCACAGATGAATTCTTCCTAGCTGTTTTAATGGACAGAACTAAACAAAATAGCTGGGAAGGGAAATTAGAGAAGGAAATGCTGCTTCTCCTGCATTCTTACACTTCTTGCAACAAGTGAGCAGGTTAGTAAATATGCCCTTCTTTCCTTCTGTAACAAGATCATCTCAAAAATGACAACTGCCAGGAGGGAAGCCCCCTCCTTGATTAAATCAGAGAAGGCATGGGAGGGATGATATTCTTGTGACAATTGGAATTGGTAGTTGGGAATTCAAGGAAGAGAAGAAAAGTCTTATGTTCATTTTTCTTTCTTCTTTCTTTCTTTCTTTCTTTCTTTCTTTCTTTCTTTCTTTCTTATCCATCCATCCATCCATCCATCCATCCATCCATCCATCCATCCATCCATCCATCCATCTATCTATCTATCTAACCCATTCTTTGCAATTTAATTGCTTCCGTATGTTATTTCTTATTCCATTCTATTTACTATCCTTCTGCCTTACTCCCCCTTCTCAATACTTTCCATTTTAAGTATTACAAATTTCCATGGCCTGATTCTTATCTTACTTTTATACACTTTGATTTTTATCTTGCAAACTCTACTGAGGTGATGAAAAGGGAGCATGCTTTAAAGAGCCCCAAATGTCTATTAAACAGGGAATTTAGGGGACAGGAGTTATTTCTTTTATTTCTATGAGTAAAAACTGCTTTTATGCTTAGAAGGCACTCAATACTCCCAAGTAGCAGAAACCATTATAGCTATCAAAGGGACAAATATGATTGCTCTACCTTGTCTTTTTTTTAAAAAAAGTAAAACATCAACAACTTACAAGCCATCTTTAAAAGAAATGACATTTTGACCCTTGCTAACTGTTATTGTCTTGGGATTTTTGCCCTATAGATCAGGGGTGTCAAACTTGCAGCCAGCGGGCCAGATGCTTCATGCGCTGGCCACGCCCACCCCTGGTTTAGCAAAGGGGAAAAAAGTCGTGATACGTCACGTGACAATGTGACGCCACGAATTTGACACCCCTGCTATAGATTTTTGGTTTACTGTTACTGAAAGTCACAGAACTGAGTCACAAACACATCTCAGCACTAAGTCTTTATAACTCAACTCAAGGATCACTCTTGATTTCTGATATGATACCTGTTGAGCAGCCAAGTAATAGTATACAAAGAAGGGAGGTGAACCTAACAGCAAACCAACTTTTTATACTGGATTGATTCACAGAAGTCATTTGGAAGGCACTTCCAAAACATTCTTATGTACACAGAGATAGAGAATGAGATAGGAACTGTATCTCATAAAATCCAGGAAATCATAGATGCTAATAATAGAGAATGTATGTAACTCAGGGTTGAATTGTTGGGTATTTTTCTGTTTTCTAGGCTTGGTGGTCTCCCTGCAGTCATTTTATTGCCAGGCTAAACAGCATCATTATTGTGCATATTTTGTTATCTAGCCTGGCAGCAACATTTTGCAGGAACAGGGAAAAAACAACAACACCAAGCCCACAAAACACCAAGAACCCAATCATACATATACCAATACCTGTGATGGAAAAGTGGACACATGACTGTAGCAAAATACAACATCTATCAGTGTCAGAGCACTTTGTTTTCAGTAAGAATGTCCCATATTTAATACCTGTGACTTTGGATTCAAGGGGAAGCCCTTCTATCTATCCTGTTTTGGAACCTTTTGGAACAACTTAGGATGTAATGTAGGGGGTTTAGTACAATCCTTTATGGCCAAATCACTTCTGAAGTTTATGTTGGATTAAGAATAGTAAATGTGAATTATAATATTATCAGGAATTTGAGTGTAAGCCCAAAGCAATGAGTTACCAGAGCAATGAGTCACTTATGCTAAGTGATCATTTAACCTTTCTGTCACATATCTTGATTTTGTATAAAGCATTTCATTACTATGTCATTGTTATATCAGGCAGAATCAAAAATTCACTTGGTTGCAAAGATTTTACAGCAATACATTATTAGCTGCTTTCAGCTATAATTATATCTTCTCAAATCAAATTTTGTAAATGACTAAATGGGTTAAAGTATTGTGACACAATAGCAGGTTGGCCTTTTAGTATCAAGACAATTTCCTTCTTAAATAAGATTTCTCAAACATGATCAAATGTTTATTATTACAATGATTAATTTTGAAGTTTCATCATTTTGTTAATGGTGCTAGTACATGGCTACAGTACATGTTTAACATATAATGTTTAAAAATATCTGAATGGACACTGTCCCATTGTATTTAGAAGAGTTAACTTCTAAGTTAAAAAAGATCAATATGTATCATGATAAACATCTATCATCATGTTTAGAATATACTTATTCAAATAGATCTTCCTGAACTAATACATTACAAGGATACATTTTAAAACCATCACATCCCTCAAACAGCCTCAGCTAGTCTTTAAAAAAAATCAGGGGGAGAATACTATCATTGTGTATTACTCATTTGTGAGTCATACAGCAATCATAGCTTCATAAAAATGTAAATGTACAATTATGATATTTGCCTCTCAAAAGTTTCTTAAGTTCAGAGCTTTTCTTTAATTAATATGAATAATGTATAGCTCTCCACAGTTATAATAGTGCTATCTTCTCTTATCATGGATTATATTCTATTGTTGTTGCTGCTGAAATATATAACTTAAATAATCTTACCTAGAACATCTTTTCCATGCTCAGGAATCAGCACTTTCCATTTGGATTCCTCAGGTTCAGTAAAATCAATGTTAATTAATCGATAGTTTGGAGCATGTCGGTTTGTCTTGAAGGTGAATATTGTTCCCTCATTGGTGACATACTCATATTCTGCATCGAAGTTGTCTATCAGTTTCACCCATTGCAAAAGACCTACATTAAGATAAGAAAGAAATTTACTCTAAGAGATATATGCAAAGTTGGTAAATTACCATATAAAATGTCTTTTACACCCTATATGAAGTTATTTACAAGTGCCATAACTGCAAGTTACTCCTGAGGAAAGGTACAATTGAATTATGAAGATTTTATTAATTATGAAATCAGGATTCCATATTCCTAGTAGAATAGTTGAACGTACAGTATTAATATCAGAGAATGATGGTCAAGAGAAAAACATCACATTGTTTCAAATGACATGTCACTTTGGATAGCCACGTTTTCTTTTCAATTCAATTTTTTTAAGATGATTATAGCAAGTCTTAAGTCTTACACCTATATACAGATTTAAATAGGGTAAGCCACATTATGATCAATACTTGTTACTCCCAAAATGAATATCAAATCACAGTTTGAAGAACTGTTTTGGGGTCCATCTAAGGTTTCAAATATTCTTGACAAATTTTATTTCTTCAATCCCACTTAAAACTTCTCTGATTCCTTGAACTGTAATGTTGAGCAAAGTATTGAAATCTCTGAACATTCTAATTAACACAAGTTCTCATACTGTAAAATATATTTACATTTGGTCAGATATCTATAAAATTATACTGCATCGTTCACTTGTGTGGCAAAATGTTACAATCAGCCAGATATATGCAAACCTAAACAAGTATGAAAGATAGAATAAGCCCAGCAAAACTCAACCATCCATCACCTAAAATTCCACTGCAAATTAATAAATATGGCACATGTAAATTAGTACAAATACATGCAAATATGTCAAAGCAATCATCAGTTTAAAACTGTCAATCATCCTTTTACAAAACTCATCAAGACATGCATGACAGAAAATTCCTTAATTGTTTCAAACTGCTTGGACAAGAAAGCCAGTGTTTAAACTGGAGAATTATAATTGCACTCAGATGATCATCCAAAAAATGATGTTGTGAAGCAGAAATGAGTATATGCTTGTTTATTATCTCTTTCATTCTTCTACACTCAAGAATCATTATTTTCACATTTATGTACATTACCAAACTCTTTCAGTGCAGCCCATAATACAATTTCAATTTACAGCGACAATATGCAGTTATTCGGCTGTAGATAGATTTCCAACATGTCTAATACAGTGGTGGGGTGCTGCCGGTTCGGACCGGTTCTCCCGTACCAGTGGCGGAAATTTGCATCCGCTCACCGAACCTGCAGCGATGGCCGGCTTTCCACGCTCCCGAACTGGTTCTCCGGTCGCCGCAGCTGGCAAAGAACCCTCTGCGCATGCGTCATTTCCCCGTCATGATGCGAACCGGTAGGGAAGGTAAGTGGAACCCACCCCTGGTCTAATATTAGTTCATTTTATTTGCTTCTTTAGAATCTTATTAAACTTTGCTAATTGAAATAATTCATTGTCTCAAGCAATGGCTTCAGATGTCACCATTTCTATTGTCTCTTCCAGTGTTAAATCCAACATAATTTAATGTAATTGAACAATCAGAACATTTAAAAGTATTTCCTCACATAGCATACTGTTAAACTAGGGAAGTCACTCACACAAGATGCCATGACTTGGACAGTCTTTACAGAGGACAACTTCATGAAGAATACAGCAATATGTCAATTGTTAAGGAACATATTTTATAAGATATCACCACTCTCCTGTCCATATTTTCCACATCTTTTCTTTCCTGAAAAGATTAACCTCTGTATAACTTAAAATAATGGACTAGATGGGACAATCATCTGATCTAGTAAGGTTCTTTCTATATTGGCTTTTGACTAGCTGGCCTCTATATAAATAAAACCCTAGCCTAAATAAATTACTAGACTGATGAAGTAGAATGTCCTTATGTTAATAACCTGAAATATTTGAAGT
This sequence comes from Thermophis baileyi, assembly GCA_003457575.1. Lineage (NCBI taxonomy): Eukaryota > Metazoa > Chordata > Lepidosauria > Squamata > Dipsadidae > Thermophis > Thermophis baileyi. The sequence continues at coordinate 5,893,865 of QLTV01003764.1, read as the reverse complement.
GAACTACAGTATATTGTAATGATCAGGACATTCAATTACAACAACAGCAATATGGAAATAATGGATTGGACTATAATGGTAGAGCTATTTCAAAAGCATTCATACAGTGAAATTTGTTTGATAAACTCCTAGTCCAATCCCAGCTACCTTAAAATCTCGTGTTTCAATTTCAAAGTTTATCATAATAGGTTCTACAGAGTTAAATATCTTTAAAATTGTTTGTATTTGGGAAGATTAAGGAAATCCTCATATTCTTCTCCCTGTTTATCATATTGTACATCTGAACTCAGAAAGAAGTTCCAACTTTGAACTGGTATGCTAAAAGATGCCAAGAGTGTTAGTGACCAATAAAAGAAAGAAGGAATATACTGAAGCACTGTATAGTAGAAATGTCAACATCCAATATCTTAGATCCTTACTTTCAAGAAGTTTGTACTTAGTTCTAGAAGATGAAATTAGATTGTCATTCTGGTCATTACAGGAAGCCTACAGGAACTGATGGAAAACCTACAGAAGCATTGGAAGCTACAGAAAAAGAATCAGTAAAAAGTCTAACTAAGCTATGCCAGCAAATCTGGAAAACAACACAGTAGCAAACAGATTGGAAGAGGTCAATCTACATTCCAAAAAAAAAAAAAAAAAAAAAAAAAAAATAAAAAAGGTGAGAAAAAAAAATAACAAAAAACAAAAAAAAAAAAAAAAAAAAAAAAAAAAAAAAAAAAAAAAAATAAAAAAAAAAAATGCAAAAAAAAAGGAAAAAAAAAAAAAAAAAAAAAAAAAAGAAAAAAAAAAAAAAAAAAAAAAAAAAAAAAAAAAAAAAAAAAAAAAAAAAAAAAAAAAAAAAAAAAAAAAAAAAAAAAAAAAAAAAAAAAAAAAAAAAAAAAAAAAAAAAAAAAAAAAAAAAAAAAAAAAAAAAAAAAAAAAAAAAAAAAAAAAGATTTAAGAGTGTGTGCAAATTATTGTCCAATAACCTTAATTTCACATGCCAGAAAAATAATGCTTAAGATCATCCAACACAGATTGGAGCCCTACATGGAAAAAAGATGCGAGATGTTCAAGTTGGCTTTAGAAAAACTGAGGAACATGAGACATTATTTCTGATGCGCACTGCTAATTCAGAAAAACCACAGAACATGAAAAAAGCTTCTCTGATTACAGAAAGGCTTGTGATTGTGATCCCAACAAATTGTGGCATGTGCTTTAAAAAATGGAACATCTAACTGTGCTCATGAGAAGCCTATATGCAAGTGTGGAAGGCATAGTATAGGGAGAAAATGGAGAAACAGCCTGGCTCCCGGCTGGTAAAGCAGTAAGACAAAGCTGTATAGGCTTTCCTTATTTATTCAACCTATATAATGAATGTATATTGAGCAAATGATGGCCTAGTGGTGAAGCTTCCCCAAACTGGCCAGCAAATGAGATCCATAGGATTTCCATCTTTTCAATGTTCCTTAATGAAATTGTACCTTTTCCAAGGCTATCCTGCTAGCCATAGAATATAGAACATAGAATAATAGGTTAGATGGGACCTCAGAGGTCTTCTATTCAACCCCCTGGCCATGGCAGGAGATCCTATACCATTTGGGACTTTCATTGGGCTTGAGGGGATGGATATATGTGATCACAGACAGAATAAAAGAATAACAGAATAGAACAATAGAGTTGGAAGGACTCCGGAGGTCCCCCAATCCAACCTGCAATCCAAGCAGGAGACCCTGTACCATTTCAGACAATTGGCTGACCAATCTCTTCTTAAAAGCTTCCAGTGATGGAGCACCCAGAATTTCTGAAGGCAAGCTGTTCCACTGGTTAATTGTTCTCACTGTCAGGAAATTTCTCCTTTGTTGTAAGTTGCTTCTCTATTTCAGCTAAGTCGGTAGCCATAAGTGCTGCAACTTGGATTGTGTACTAGAATGTATAAGCATTACACATTTCTGCTTCTGCTAAGAAAAAAGGAACACAATGGGGAATCTTGGAGAAAGAGAAGGACAATCTTTCACAGAATTAAGCCGAGAGAGCGCGTTATTAAACAGCAGAAATGGTTTCCCAGGTAACATTGAAATTTGCCAAAATACTGTTTCAATATAGTGATAAAGAAACCAAGACACTATCAGTGTGTCAATAGAGACTGAAAAGAAATCCAAGAGACTGTCAGCAATCAAGCAGAATGAGCATTCACTGGAAGGATAACAAGAGGGAAAACAGCTTGAATTGTATTACCCAACATACAACATGAACACAAAGGTGTAGAAATTGCCCATCGAGGAATAGCAACTATTGCTAAAAATATATCAGAAAAACAGTAAAGATACAGCAATCAGATTTGTTCAGAGGAAGTAGAAAAAGGGCATTTACAGAATGCCTAAAATTAGTTCAACTGTTTGTGCAGCTATATTATTCCAAGCTGCCGCTGATACAATCCTTTCTCCTTGATATCCACTTTTTAAAAACTTGAGCAGATGCTGTTTGATATACTGTACAGGCACCAATATGCCCTCAACACTCTTTGTATCACCTGTCAGGCTTTTTACTTCAACTGATATAATTTTTTGAAATAATGCCCTAAGAAAATCCTCTTTTCTTAAAACGATAGATTTTGAAAGATATTTATTGCCATGGAAGACAAAGATTAGTAACATGCAATTATTTTGTAAAATATAAGTTATTAAGTTATATAAATATAAAATGTAACTTATATATTGTAAGTTATTAATTTTGCTTTAAGAGCTTTCCTGATAATTAATAGGTATCCTGGCCATTCCGACACCATTTATCTTCAGTGGCTGCTTAAAGATAAACGGATCATAGTCATAGCGCAGGTAACTAGATTCTGCACAGCAGCACTAAGAATTAGTTGGAACCTGATGAATAAACCATTATAGCTATTTTACATAATTAATGCATATAATTAATGCACCAAATATTTTGATATTATCATTTTGTTGCATTTTAATATCTAATGACTATAGGCATTCACAATTTCAGTAC
>QLTV01003764.1:5876002-5890723 GCA_003457575.1 Thermophis baileyi | reverse complement strand
TAATAATAATAATAATAATAATAATAATAATAATAATAATAATAATAATAATAATAATAATAATAATAATAATAATAATAATAATAATAATAGCAGCTTAGACCACAGATGTCAAACTCGCGGCGTCATGTTGCCGTCACATGACGTTTCACAACATTTTCCTCATTTGCGAAGCTAGGGTAGGCGTGGCCTGCGCAGGACGCATCTGCCCCGCGGGCCACCAGTTTGACACTCCTGGCTTAGGCCATATTCTTGTGTACATGCAACTGACAGATAGGATACCAAATTATGATTTTAACATAGCTTTGTTATTTGTTATTACTCTATTCTAGAACTTTTAACTAGATACTCTTTGAGTATTTTTAATTGCACTGGTCTTTGACTGTAATAAACATTTTGAGTGACTGCTGTAAGAGCTAATGGAAGTTCATCTAAACTGTAACCTTAAGGGGACCTATTTCTAACTTTTTAAATCAGACATAATAAGTTAATTTTAGTCTTTATTCAACTATTACAAAATGATGACTATGCTGTTCTGCTCCTTCGCCACAGTCCACCAAGCCACGTGACTTCCTATTAAGATTATACTTTTAATTTGAAAAACCCACAAGAAAAAAAGAAACACCATACAACAGCTTGCATGCACAACAGGCAAGACTAAGATTTTCAGAATTTGAGAATAAAAGCTTATCACACCAGAGAGGGAAACTGTAAAGAGGTCAAATAAATTAAAACTTGAAAGCCAGTTTTCCTAGCAAGCAATCAAGTGCATGACATATAGAAATGAACCTTGTTTTTAGTCTGAGTTTTAAAGCCCTATTTCAAAAACAGACAGCTTGAGAAATGACAAGAATATTAGGCTACATCCTCTTCCCACATGTTTCCCTTATGAAGTCCATTTGTTAAGGTTGGAACTGTACTCGGAATGAAAGCAAATTAATCTTCCAGAACCGCTAGTATGTAATTAAGGCTCGGTGGTTATATATCACACATCATGCACCAACATCATATACCAACCAGACTGTGACTGTCTTTTCAATATTAGTCTGTAAGTGCACTTTTCGCCATGTGGTTTTATCTGTTCAATAAGGAATGTAACTAAGTTCATAAGATGAACTAGCAGAGTACAATGCAATAATAATTATGATGCCATTCTTCCATTATCTTCAGCCAGCATGCTGCCTGAAAAAGGAAGCTGTATTCCAACAGATATTTGAAGGTCATAAGGGGAAAGGCTATTCTATATGTTACCACCATGAATAGAGAATAGGTAATTTCTATGAAGAGAAAGTAAATATATTTATATTTTAAATCGAGATTAAAATTCAATTTTGGAATCATAACTCATTTATTTAACAATCACAGTGCAGTACTTCAATGAAAGCAATATGACTATAGATGTGTGAATTTCCCTACACAGTTGTAGTCCATTAAGAACATTTTTTTCCTTTCATATTCCCAGGCATCACATCAGTCTTGATTTTGTGGGACGTGTATAACAAAGGAAATTCTCCACTGCTAGCTTACTATTGATTAAAAGAACATAGCTTACTATTGATTAAAAAGAAAAAGAAATGAGAGATATACTGTTTCTTAATTTTTGAGCATAAAGGCTATACAGGCATTCCTCGAATTACAACAGTTCATTTAGTGACTGTTCAAAGTTACAACGGGACTGAAAAAAGTGACTTATGAACATTTTTCACATTTATGACCGTCACAGCATCCCCACGGTCACATGATTTACATTCGTATGCTTGACAACTGACTCACATTTATGACCGTTGCAGTGACCCAGAGTCATGTGATCCCCTTTTGTGACCTTCTGACAAAGTCAGTGGGGAAACCAGATTCACTTAACAACCTGGTTACTAATTTAAGAACTGCAGTGGTTCACTTAACAAATGTGGCAAGAAAAGTCGTAAAATGGGGCAAAACTCACTTAACAAATTTCTCACTTAGCAACCATAAATTTGGGGCTCAGTTGTGGTCCTACGTTGAGGACCACCTGTACAGGAAACCCAATTTAATAGACTGATGGGAGGAAGAGGTTAGATCTAAATGTCCATTCAACATGAATAGGATCTTTTGTATATAGTACATAACATTGGCATTATGTGTGAGTAAAACAGCAAATGGACTTTGTCTATTACTTCCAATTTCTACTACATCAAGGACGAAGATATAATTATCTTATTAAGGTATTTTTCCAGTTATTGATATGTCCTGAATGCTAATTTGCAATATAATAAATGGTTGCTATAGGTCAGTTACATTTGTACTGATTCAAGCATTGAAATCAAGCAAGCAAGCAACTAAGCAAAGGTTTGGCAAATCTAAAAAGGAGTGATCTTACCTGTTATATTACTTGATTCCTTCTGTAGTTTACAATACCACAATCTGTTCACTGGATCACATCCCTCCCGTATAGAAAGCAAAGCATATTGCCCGTCATCAGATACCTAAGCATCACCAAAATTAAAGCAATGTCAATAAGAGAAAAATACCAGATAATAATAATAATAATAATAATAATAATAATAATAAAAAACAAACACAAAACACAAAACACAAAACACAAAACACAAAACACAAAACCAACAAAACAAAACACAAAACACAAAACACAAAACAAACACAAAACACAAAACACAAAACACAAAACACAAAACACAAAACACAAAAAAAACAACACAAAACACAAAACACAAAACAAAAAGGTCTGGGAGCACTAGCTTGTTTCAGACAAAGTCAAAACACGATACTTGTCTTTGATAACATTCTGTGTCAGAAGGGTGCAACATTTACTGAAGCCCTGGGACAAACAAATGTCACTTGCGATGGGTATTAGAACTGACAACATCCAATTTAATTTGCAGAAGTCAGTGCCACATAAGACTCTATCTCTCTGAATAAAACATGACTCAAAGTAGCAAATAGATTCTACTGAGAGCTAGAAGAAATAAATACTAAGACCATTATTTCAGCTAATCTAGCAAAATCGACTGGCTGGGTCCACATGTGACATTAAGCCATAATGTGGTTTATCTGAATTTGTGTTGGTATGCTCAATTGCTATTTCTTCAGCAAATTAATCATGTGTAATACAGTATGTCATTCTAGTCCCTGTGTGGCCTTGGGCTCTCCAGAATGTCTTATCTGAACTTGAAACCTTCTGCAAGTAGTTTTAAAAGTGCTGAAAGCATCTAATATCCCCAATGTAAAGTTCATACTGAATATTAATTCTAAGCTCACAATGCCTTCAGTTTATCAAAGCAAAATTGGTCTTTGAAAACATTTCACTTTTGTTCAAGAATCCCTGTAGCGTATTCTTCATTGTTCCCTGCTAGACTGGGGAAGAGTTGATAACACTTTGCTTAGTGGGATTCCCAAAACACCCTCTTAATGTAATTCTACAATGTATAATACAGGCGGAATGACAATTAAGTCTCTCTTTATCGCTACAACATCTTTTCATCAATTCATTTGAGAGCACGAAGGAATTTAAGAGTATCAAGAGAAAACATTGTTGACTCTATGTGGAAAAACCCATCTGCAGATATTTTTATGTGAGATAAACAAAGAATGGGTATTATTGGCCCATATGCAAATATGCTTCAGCAGACACCCTCCTCCACCTCACTTGTTTGAATAGTGAAAAGCAATGGCATTTGTCCCACATTCTTGCATTCCCTCACTATAAGGTTGGGAAAACTTTCATTTATGGGATGAATTTTTGAGGTCCTCCCAAGGATGCATTGCCAAAACTTGCCAGCACATTACAGGTAGTCCTTGACTTACAAGCTTTCATTTAGTGACCATTCGAAGTTACAAAGGCACTGAAAAAAGTGGGTTATGACCATTTTTCACACCTATGACCATTGCAGCATTCCCTTGGTCACATGGGCCATTCAGATGCTTGGCAATTGGGGTCATATTTATGACATGTGTAGCATCCTGGGATCATGTGATCACCTTTTGCGACCTTCTGACAAGCAAGGCCAATGAGAAAGCCAGATTCACATTACAACCATGTTTCTAATTTAACAGCTGCAATGATTCAAGACAATCAAGACAGATTGTAAAATGGGGCAAAACTCACTTAACAATTGTCTCGCTTAGCAACAGAAATTTAGGGCTCAATTTTGGTCATAAGTCGAGGAATACCTGTATCAGCTTCCAGCTGCACAGTTTTTTTTCTTTTTCTTTTATTAAAGAAAAAAAGAGTTAAAATAAAAATGGGCTGAAATTTTCAGCCTGCCTCACCAGTAATATCAGGACGCTATTTAGTTAGGACATAATCAGGACATTCAGTCTTCAGAGCCAAATTTTAAATGGAAAATAAAAGGCTTCCTATTTCTAACTTGGTACATATATTCTGCCAAAGTTATAAAATTCATAACCAGATACATTTTTAATGAAGTTCCTTTTTATTGTCATCAGTGTACCTCTATTGTTGCTTAAACGTTTGTGAACCCCTTTGAATTTAGATCATTTTCCCCAGCAAATAAATAAATAAATTTAATATTTATGACTCATTTGTTTAATGGGTTTTATTTATTTATTATGTAATATTTGTAACTCATTTTGTTTTATTTATTTATTTATTTATTTATTTATTTATCATATCATATCATATCATATCATATCATATCATATCATATCATATCATATCATATCATATCATATTTAGAAGTGGCCCATCTCCCTCACAGAATGACTCTGATCGGTTTATCTTTTAGGACTTGAGAGAGAAGAGATTATGCTTCAGATCATATTTATACAGACTTATTTAAAATTAAAAAAGGGTTTTCAAACTTTTAAGCACCACTGAATGCCAATAGGAAGCAAAGATAATTAGCAAATAGTTTTGCAAAATCTGTGAGGATAAGGTACAGGCTCAAAAATGAACCTCAAGATATTCCATCATCCAAGTACAGCTCCATATATATTCTTAACTGCAGTAGAGAGGATAGCAGCTGAGTGTTCTGTACATAAAATGCTCTGGGTTTAAGTGAACAGGAACAATCAAAAGGCAAAATTATTCTGCTGATATGCAGGGTCTTTTCATTAAAATGCCCTCCCCCCCCCTTCCAGGACAGATTCAAGTTTCCAAACTGGTCTTCTGTTCAAAACTAGGCCTATTCTAGAAAATAAGATTTTTTTTAAATTAAAAACACTGAGGGAAAAAAATAGGACACTGGGATTTTTCTATTGATTTTCCATCAAAATACTAACTACGACTAATCCTGCTTAGCATTGTTTTGAGATCAACCAAAGTCAGCTTAGTACTGTCCCATTTTCTTTGAGCCTATTCCACAATAAGATAAAAAAAAAATTTTTTTTAGTAAGTCTCTAGCCCAGAGGTGGGTTCCTCCTGGTTCAGACCAGTTCACCTGAACCGGTAGCAACCTGCTGGTGACATCACAGTGACATCACGGAGCCGGTTCGGTCGGTGCCGGTCCGTGGATGCCGCCATCTTTTTTTTGGATTATTTTTTTTTTGGAAAAAAATTTTTTGGGGGAATTTTTTTTTAAATTTATTTTTCTTCTGCGCATGCGCAGAAGCCGAGTTTCTGGCATTGCACGTGCGTCACCATGCCTACGAGGCGTGGCCACGCGGTGCGGGAGGAAGTGAACCGGCAGCGAGGCAAGTTAGAACCCACCCCTGCTCTAGCCCTGTGTATGGAGTCCTACTAAATATGATTCTGTTTACCCAATCATCTAAAGAGGGCTTGCTAAAGATTCCAGCCCAAAGTGTAGATCAGAAGTCAAGTTTTTTCTTGCCATAGCCATTGTTTCATGAAACATCTTCCCCTCAGAAATATACATGGCACCTGATCTTCTGTCATTTTGGAAGGGTCTTAAGACCATTCTTGTTTAGTGGACCTTAAGCCCAGAATGAGGATTTTGATCTGCTATTTAGTTTTTTTTAATGTAATAGTATGTTGGTTTCAGTCTCTCTACCCAATAGAAGTAGGGTTAGTCTATAAATATTATAAATAAATACATGTTCCATATCTTGTTTTCCTCAACCAATACTTGGTTCACTTCCAAGGATTTTAGTCCACTGAACTTGACTACTTCCTTTATCTGCTGTTACCCTGTCTAGCTTCCATGCCTTCTTTAGGCTGATTTCTCATCCATCCTGTTATCTTGACAGTGCTATAATTCAACTGGTCCAAGAACGCATGTGTGAGGTTTTACGTTCCAGCACAACTGTTCTATTTCCTCTTCTGGAAGATTGCCTGAGGAGATAACCAGTCTGTCTGTTTTTACTCTCCAGAATTCAAAACATTAATGAAAATCTAATGCATCACCTCTCCTGTTACTGTACAATCTATCCTTGAGATTTCAACCACTACTGTTCTTAAGTGCTTTATAATCTCATTATATTAGCTCTATCTGGACTACTTTATTGAAAAGAAAGATCCACCCAAACTATTCCTTTGTGCTTTACGATAAATGCTTCTAGATAAAGAAATAAGGCTTTTACAATAAAAACATTTAAGAAAAACACACTCATTGAAAGTTGGATGCTTTTCTTGAGTTACTTAAAAAGGGACCAGGGTAGAGGAAGAAATATTTACAGAGTAATCTAATCATTCCAATTTTATATATTATATTTGTACAATAAGTTGAACTTCTCCATAACAATACCAAGTCCGTTTAAAATCACCATGGCTTTTTGCTTCACTTGATTCATACCATTTACTAGCGCCACCTTCTGGGAAGTATCTCAAACTCATTTCTATTTCCAATCAAATATACTTGCTTCTAACTAGAACTGATATAGATGAGGAAAAGATATTGAGGAGCAGAGATCAGTTAAAAGTGTAAAGCCAAGTTCAGCTGGGCTGATCTTCATGAACACATAATCTTAGTGTTGCTGACCGCACCATAAATAGTTTGACAAAGTCTTGTTCCAGGATGTTCTTTTCAACTTTCCAATCTTATCAGTCTTTTGGAATCCCAATACTGTAAAGTCCTCCATTCAAGTTCTGACTGACTCTACTCTGCTTAACTTCTGAATCTAAACAAGACTGTTCTGATGTTGCCAACTGCTGAGCCAATAGCTGTTTAGGAACCTTTGCCCTTATTTGTAAACTTTTAAAAAGAGAAAGGCATTACAAAAGGTAATTGTTGGGCTATTTTATTCTTTCCTACAAGGAAATCAAGACAGTGAATGTGGCTATTTCCTAACCATAATTTCTTTTTATCCTATAACAATCCTGCGAGTTAGACTAAACTAAGAGATGATGGTTAGCATCATGGAGCATGCTAAGCCAAAATGTGGCCCTGGCTGATACATAAGCCAGCGACAGTCACAGGATCATTCAATGATGTTCATAACTGACTATGGCTTTAAAACTTTCATTTTACATATGAAAACATTACATTTCATGGGAATCTAAAAAGGCACAGATTGGAAGGAAGGAGAGATTACTGAAATGCAATATATTTTTTTCTCCTCTTTTCACATGAGCCTGATTCCAAGACTGTCTGGGCAAGTCCCTACAGTTTTCTTGGCAGGGTTTTTCAGAAGTGGTTTGCCACTGCCCCCTCACTAAGGCTAAGACAAAATAACTAGATCAAGATGGGACTAAAATTTACAGATTCCAGGTTTCTGGCTTGATGCATTAAAAATTATATCAAACTGGCTTTGAAAGTAATTTTAGGTGATTCATTTTCTTAACTCTTTCCGAAGTTTATTAAATTCATATTTATCCATAGTTTTGTTTATTTCCCCTTTTACATCTAGTATGTTATTCAACTTAACCAATAAAATAGGTGGGCAAAATCTTGGGGCAAATTTTTTTTACTTCAATTAATATGGGCATCCATTTTAATGTTTATCCTCATCTGGTACACAGTATGCAAAGGTTTTCAAACATCCTAAGAGTGTACTTAACATCACACATCTTATGTGGAGTTAGCAACCATTCTTCCAATATTAGTAGTCCAAATATGTCAGGAAGAGAACAAATAATCAGGTCTGACAGAACGACAAAGCAAGTGCCTTTAATTAACAGCTAAGGCTGCAAGCGTAGGAACCACCTGCAGCTATATAATCAAAAGTTATTTATTCCTTCACAAAAATATATACCTTTGCTGTGCAAGCTCCTGTTATTACATCAAATTTAATATATTTAGCAAAATGAGACATCACTCTTCAATAATTTTTTCATTAATAATATTTTGGAGCTGAAGAGCTAACCAGAAGACACTAAAGATATTCCCATTCTCTCAGACAGTAAATCCTACTGAATTTACTAACTTACATTTGACTTAAAAATGCTTAAAACTATATTAAAACTATACTTGGAAGTACACATCTCTCAGCCAACAAAATTGCTCTGAAAGCAATAAACCTCTGCATAGGCCCCCAAACATAATTTTGGTTATGATTTAGAGATTTTCAAGGGCCATAGGCTAACAGTTACATGTAATTGGGATAGTCCATTTGTCAATCACAGATTAACTGAACTAGAGCTCTGACAGCAAAATTTCAACATGGCAGAATTACACAGAAGAGTTTTTAAATCTGTCAAGAACTTCTAAGAGCATGTAGAACTGTGTGTTCTATTGATGAGCATATAACCTGGAATATTACAGATACTTAAAACTTTTCATATGTTCAGTCTCCTGTGCCTCTCATTCTACACAGCTTTTTATGGGTTTTTTTGGCCAAGCCATCACATTAGTCTTTTGAAACTAACAGCTCATTTATCCTATAGTATTGCACTAAACATCTGAGGAGTCAGTTAAGGCCACCAGGAATTCTTGCATCATTGGTGTATAGCAAGAATAAAAAGATTAACATGTACAATTTTGGGAGGGTGGAAATTACTCTGTAAATTAGTTTATGTATAGATTAAATATGGAGGAAGCCAAAAGGTAATTCTGTCTAACTCCCCTGTATTCAGAGAATTGATCTGATGAGCTTTCTGAATTACATATTATCTTTTTGTGGTATTATTTTATGGTATTCAAACCCTCTACTCAGAATTGAACTCATGGACCTTTGAACTTCAAATGACTACCGGTATATATATACACACATATTGTATTACTTTTAAGAGCATCCAGGTTCTGGTGTTTGGCAATTGCAGGAAAAATATATAGAAGCTAGCAAAGTGGTCTATACACCATTAACCTTCCATTCAGCTCTTAGAACAAATAATTATTCACATCATATTTGACTAATACAAAATAAACAAGAAACAGAGCCAATGTATTTGACAAACAACAGATGGGTTGCTAAACACAGTTTATTTTACTTTATCATCTACCAATATTCTAAATGAATCATTCAAAGTCTACGTCATACCTCAACTCCACCCATCCATTTTGGCTCATGAGGAAATTCGGCACATAAAACATCTTTTGACTGGTCGGTTCCCAGGACATGATAGTATAGTTTTTGGTGCAAATTGGTTGATGTTTCAGTGCCTGGGGGAAACAGCATATTTGATTACATGTATGCAAGTTGTCGTTCAAAAACATCAATGATAAGAATTTGCAACTCCTACAGAGTAAAAGTTGTTCAACTTGAAAGGTAGCAAATTATGTAATTCATATTATTTACCAGATTGCTGGAAATACCAGCCCTACTTGCCAAAAGGTTTTCTCTTGTCTACAGGGATAATTACATCACTACCTAAGTACATTATTTGTTTTATTTAAAAGTAAGCTCCCGTATTTCTTTTACTTACTTATTTGTTAGGAAAGTGAAATATCATTTTGGCTGTAACTTAAAACCTCAGTGGTTTCAGGAAACCGAGATGTGTTAGCAAAGATGGTCAGGCAGAATGAAAAACCATAGGAGCCAAGGAAGCTAAAGCACTGGAAGAAAAGACAGCCCAGGGAGGGAGGAAGGCAGCAGGCAAGCAGGCTCTCTGAGTTACCCTTGAAGTTCAGAAACCTGTCTTGAACTAGATACAGTAGAGGTCCCCAAACCGGTTTCATGGAAGACAATTTTTCCAGAGACTGTGTGTGAGAGGGAGGACGAGTGTGCAACCGAGATCCATACATGTGCAGTTTACAGAAGTACAGTATTCGTGCTCCTCTGAGAATCTAATGCCTGATGATCTGAGGTGGAGCTGAGGCAGTGATGCTAGCACTGGGGAGCGGCTGCAGGTACATATGAAGCTTCGCTCGTTCACCCACCGCTCACCTCCAGCTGTGTGGCCCAGTTCCTAACAGGCCACAGACTGGTACCAGTCCAGGCCCAGAGTCTGGGGAACCCTAGATACAGGACCCAGATGCTGAAGGTTAAGCTAGATTCCTATGCAAATCTTTATTGCCTGCCACTCACCATCACTTTTGCCATCGCTTTTGGGGTAGGAATTGTAGAACATGCCTCTGCCATCATGCGTCCAAGCCATACAACTGAATTTTACCATTTCCAATGTGTCTGGAAGTTCTTCAGCACCCTCCACCTTCATAAATTTAATCGTTACCCAGTCTGATCCACTGGAACTCAAGCCATATGAAAAATATTCACCATCTTCACTGAATGCAAAACCTGCAGGTTATTTACAAATCATATTAGTGATATTTTCTTTTAGATCATTGTTCTGTTTCAATTTTTTGAAGTTGGTGTCTCTCCAGATGTGTTGGTAATACAAGTCTCAGAATTCTTAACAATCATAGTTAAAAGCTACACTATTTCTTTACTACATAAGCAACAGATAAAACTTCTCAAACCTGGATGTTCTTTAGATGCACAGAAGTTAAATTTTTTAGAATGTCCACATACGCATGTGTTGTGATTTGTGACATCTTTATTCATAACTCAAAGGAAACCTGTTATACTGACCTCGTAAAGCCACAGTGCCATCATCTGAAAGCTTATTAGGATCAAGAAATACTCTGCCATCAGTATCCAAAGAATCTTGCACATATAATACTCGTTGGTTCTGAAGTCCAGAATTATAAAAGTGAAAATACCTAGAAGACATGTGTGATGCTGTTCTTAATTTTAAGTAAAGCCAAATCTAGATACCAACATTATCCCAGTAAATAATCATAAAAGCACACACACCATAGACAGAACTATTATTGTATTGAGACTCAGTGAACATATGGCACATCAACCACAATCCTCAGCATTACCAGCAACAATTCTATGAATCCAATCACTTGCTTGCTGAAATGTGCAAAGTCTTGACATACCTTTTCCCTTTCTTGAAATGGCAACTATACTTGGGATAGTCATATAGTTCAGTCATTCGCTCTTTAAATAGACCCCGGACACTGCATTGTTCAAGGAAGGGCACGGTTATTTTATTTTGGGCTTCTACAAATGCCTAAGGAAAAAGTAACACAATATATCCAATTAGACAAACATATATGTTGATTTGAATAGCGAAAGAAAAGTTATATGCTGATTGTGTATAATTTCACCTCAAAACTAGAATAAAATGCAACTCATCCATTATTTGAGGAAGATTGTATTTCACATTATCAAAAAGCAAAAATTTTCCACTAGGCATAAATAGCAATAGCAATAGCACTTAGACTTATATACCGCTTTATAGTGCTTTACAGCCCTCTCTAAGCGGTTCACAGAGTCAGCATATTGCCCCCAACAATCTGGGTCCTCATTTTACCCACCTCGGAAGGATGGAAGGCTGAGTCAACCTTGAGCCGGTGAGATTTGAACTGCCGAACTTCAGCTAGCAGTCAGCTGAAGTAGCCTGCAGTACTGCACTCTAACTACTGCGCCACCTCGGCTCTAAGTATCCAAACTAAATTGTATTGTAAACTTAATATTTTTAAAAAAATTTCCAAACTAAATTGGTCAACTAGTTTTCTGGACACCGGAACAACCTATCCAGTTTTCTCATTATCTATCATGCTTTTTTTCAGCATAAAAATAAGGTGGCACGTTTTTTTGCTGTAAAATGAACAGACTTTTGCAAAAAAATAGCCCATCATTTTTCACTGACAACTCTACATTTTGATTTTTTTCAAGTGCCACAACATACAACTTTCTTAAACACCAAGGGACTCAATGAAAGAACTCCAAGCATATTTTTTGAAACAGACTATATTTTTACATTTATATATTTACTTTATATTTTCTGGGTGTGCTGATCAACACGCCCAGAATGAGTAAAATAGTGTAAAGTGGTATTATTAACTTAATACGCTGAAGTCAGCCCTGACTCAGAAAATTCTGACACCAAAGAGCCTGCTTTGGGAGTGCCAGACAGGTTTAGCTAAGGAACCTGAGTATGATATGACTTCAAGCACTTGAGTATGATATGACTAGCAGCCATCAGTAGCAGCTGCACCTGCAATCAGAGGATGAAGAACAGGAGCTGAGTATCCACCCAGGTGTGAATGTGCCATGTGCTGCAATGAACAGAACAACGATGCAAGAGCATTCTTAGCCTTCACTGGGTTGTCTCTAGAGGTGGTCCTCACTTAACAATTACTCATTTAGCAATCTTTCAATGGTGTGGAACAAGTGATAGCTACTTATACTGCTACTTATTAAGACCTGTGGTGGCTCAGTGGTTAGAACGCAGTACTGCAGGCTACTTCTGCTGCCTGCCGGCTGCCTGCAATTTGGCAGTTCAGATCTCACCAGGCTCAAGGTTGACTCAGCCTTCCATCCTTCCGAGGTCAGTAAAATGAGGACCCAGGTTGTTGGGGGCAATATGCTGACTCTGTAAACCGCTTAGAGAGGGCTGTAAAGCACTGTGAAGC
Organism: Thermophis baileyi; assembly: GCA_003457575.1. Classification (NCBI taxonomy): domain Eukaryota; kingdom Metazoa; phylum Chordata; class Lepidosauria; order Squamata; family Dipsadidae; genus Thermophis; species Thermophis baileyi. The sequence continues at coordinate 5,878,004 of QLTV01003764.1, read as the reverse complement.
GGTATATAAGTCTAAGTGCTATTGCTATACTCCTATTGCTATACTCCTATTTACATCAGCCGCAATGTTCACCAGTGCCCCATTTGCAATTATGCACTGCAGCATCCCAGTTGTGATCTTTGCTGGTTCCTACAAATTAACTTTATGGGAAGCCAGTAGGAGGTCACAAATGGTGTCTATGTGATATCCTCACTTAAGAACTTGTGACTATTTCACTTAGCAAAAGCAACAGGAAGTCTGGAATTTCTGTTGCTTAGTAGGGTGGTCATGTGATGTCACACTTCATTTTTATTTATTAATTAAATCTATATGCCACTGTCTCGTTGTTGGAGCGATAGTGAATGCATCACTTAGCAATGGAAATTCCAGCCCCAATTACAATAATTAAGTGAGGATTATGTGTACATTAAGAGCCACCACAAGTCTCACTTATATCTTGACTCTATGCACTTGAAAGTATAATCCTTTGGTATCCTGAAACTCTGCAGTTCTGATCGTGGGCCAGCTGCCAATCTACCTATGGCACTTAGACCTTAGGAGTATAACCTGATTATACTTTCACTCACTGCATTTGATTCTGGCCACTTGAAAGGAATTGCATGCAAACTCTCCAGGTATTTGGGGCTTTCTCTGTATCATGTGGGCACTTGTACACACCCACTGCCTACTGCTGCTTGTATTTGTGTAATCTTATGTAAAGCTTCTTGCAAACTACTTTTCTCTCTGCATACATTATGTCTAACCTGGAACAGGAGATAATACAAATATGAGTTCAAGTAGCTTTATTGTAACTTTTTTTTAAAATTAAACTGTAACAGCTACAACGTACTTGACCTATATTAAGCATATTTGTGTAAGAAGATAAATTTAATCCATTTTAATTGCAAAGTAGAATGCAAAAATTAATTACTGCTTTTGTGAAAAGATGTACAACTATACAGCTTCATGCATCATCTCACCCAGGTGTTCTTTATAGAGAAAAAAACAAAAGATGATGACAACAATACCATGTATTAATTTTTGGACAGCCAAATTCATTTCAAAGTACGTTTTGTTGCATTCAATGGAGTTTCCAGCAGAGTCCTATGAATATTTACCGAGAAGACTCACTGAGTTTAAAAGGGCCTAGTAACAAATGAATTTGTGCTGGATGCTAGTTTAAAGGTGAAAATAGACATGTATATGGGAAAAGAAACACTGCTTGGTGCTTCTTTAATGAAAAGTAACCAACTGGGGAAGAAAAGGCAAGTGTAAAATTGAAATCTTCCTTCTTTTGTTATTTCATCAAATACTAGAAAGAAAGAGAAAAGGAACCAAAACCAACAACTAGGCAATTTAGTGGCTTCCATATATTTTGGATTCTATTTCTACCATTCCTTCCACTGATCATATTGGCTGGGTTTTGTAGGAAGCTCTCAAAACAATGTATTATTTAGCTTGTTCTTCCCATTTCCTTATCAGTCTTCAGTAGTGTGCACCTTCAATTCCTGACAGGGGAAGTCCTTCATATAATAAATTGGAGATGCGTGAATGCACGCGCGAATGTGCGTGAATGCACATGCGTGTGCCTGAACCCCAATAATGCAATGCGTGCACGGCCCCCATGCATGCGCCCCCCGCATGCATGCACGGCCCCCTGCACGGGACCCTCACCCCCCATGCCCGCCACGCATGCGCGTGCATCCCCGCATGCATGCACGTGTGGGGGCCCCCCGCACGTCCACACGTATGCGCATGCGGCCCCCCTGCACGCCCCCTGCACATGCGCGGCAGAGACCTGATGACCAGCTGGTCGGCAGAAGGTGCGCGCACATGCACAGCAGAGCTGAATTGGGGCGACAGCTCGCGTGCCCACAGAGAGGGTGCTGCGTGCCACCTGTGGCATACGTGCGATAGGTTCGCCATCACTGCTCTAGAGGATTGAACAACCCTTCAGAGCAGATTTTGAGATAGTGTGGAGTTATTGTAGGTATGTGAAGGGGAAGGGAAGAGGGGATGACCT
>QLTV01003764.1:5841440-5875881 GCA_003457575.1 Thermophis baileyi | reverse complement strand
ATACAAAAAAAAAAAGCACATTATACATTTTCTACAGAAGCACACAATATCTTTTTAAAACAGGGTTGAGTTTCAGCATTACATGTCTGAAAATGTGGATACTTCAATAGATGGTCTTAGAAATTTACCAGGAGTCTTTAGTTTATGATGAGCCATTTGTTCAGCTGCTCAAAGTTACAACACTGCTGGAAAAAAAATGGACTTAGGACCCATATCTAAAATTACAATCATTGCAATACGCGTGCAGTCACATGATCAAAACTTGGGAGTTCATCTAGCCAGCTGCACTTATAACAGGGATATATCAATTCCCCCACCTGCCTATTCCCCCCTCCCCCCGCCGCTTGGTGGAGCTGAACTGGGGCGACAGCTCGCGTGCCCACAGAGAGGGTGCTGCGTGCCACCTGTGGCATACGTGCCATAGGTTCGCCATCACGGTTATAGGGTCTCCTGCTTGAGCAGGTGGTTGGACTAGAAGACCTCCATGGTCCCTTCCAGCTCTATTCAGAATTGAATTGAATTGAATTTGGGGCCCAGTGCCTTTTACTATGCTACTGCTTTTCTTATTCCATAAGCCCAAGGCAATACAGCAATTGCTGTTCAACTCTAATGAAAGTATAGAATTCCTTAGTCCAATAATTATGGGAACCAAGTATTGGCTTATCATTTAACTAGCAGCAATCCTTCAATTATTTTTTAAAAAGTTTTTTATACCTGAAATCAAAAGGACTACTGGTCCATTTATATTCATAATTGTGTATGGTGATTTGCAATGACTTTCCATAATTTTTCTCTTAGTCCTGCCTAGAAATGCCAGGGTTGAACCTCAAATCCTTCTCATGTAGCTTTTTAAATGGCTTTTGATATAGAAAATTCACATAGCTTTATATAGAAGTTCCAGATGTCCAAAGTTATTGTTCATGCTTACTTTTGTTTGTTCACTGTCAGGATCTTCAAGCCAATTATAAGGGTCACATATCTTGCAGCCATGATAGTCATCTACCTTTAGGGGAAAAAACAAACAGAGATGGGTACAAAAAATACTCTACGGTTCTCTAATATTAGAATTTGTTATATGGAATTTAAAAATTTATTTTTCTGGAAAGTAGATAATGCAGGTAGAGAAGGAAAATAATTTTATCCACCTGTCTGACTGCAGAGCAATAGCTTCTTCCAAATAATTGTTTAATCAATTAATTATAACTTGAGCTCCAATATTAATGATTGAATGTAGCCATTTGTGATCCTATCACAGAAGTCTGTGGATATAATGCCATTTGTCTCAACTGCACACTGATAGGAAGAAAAGACATACAGGATGGAGAGTGGACTAAAATCCTCCAAAAATATAGATCACTATATTTTGTTACCAAAGATATGACTTTTGCAATTCCTACATTCAGTAACATGGCTACATGTAGAGGACTTCTTTCTCCACCTGCCTATCAGTCACTATGTTCTCCATATGACACATTGACTTTGGGACATGCAGACATACATATTATCAAGAGAGAGAATCATTTATTACTTTAATTTACTTTAAATTAAATTCTATAATTTAAGTTTTTTAATCCTACTGATTTCTGTGGTCAGGAAAAGAACCAATTTTTCACAGGATCAACATCAGTTTACATACATAGAAACCAAAAAGGTACTAACGTTCTAATAATGTTGCATAAATTGTAGCAGGCATTCCATTTATTTAACTTATTCTATGTAAAATTTCAAGACAGACTTTTCAATAAAAAGCTACAATTTCATTACAAGAAAGTACCTGCAGACTCCAATACTATTATAGAGTGGATATAGTTTCTTTTAGTAGAAATAATCTCTCACCCCAATTTTCATAATAAAGCATTTTTACTGTAAGATATTTTTTATAATGGATCTGTAGTGTCACAGAGTTGTATATTTCTAAAGAAATGGAGAGGAAATACATGTTTCCCGTTCGCATTCCCTTTTTAATCAAGGTATGTAACAGTGCTGAAGCTGGCAAGTCGCTGAGACCAGATAGACCTCATGTTTTCTACAACCAAGAATTAAAGAAATCCATCACCAAATAAGGAAGGAGAAGGAAAGGCAGGATTTAAACCCTTGCTTGGGTATAAATACAGCTTAATCCCTACACCCTGCAATAATAGTTGATATCTGTTGATGTCTGCAATAAAAGCAACTTATCTAAACCTTATTTTCACTATTTGCTGTTAGCTCCTGAGTACAAGATCTGAATCCCGAGAGAAAGATTTATATCCATGCCTTGAGTATAGTATTCCAATAGTATTCCAACAATGTTTACATTCAGATAAAACACTGGTCCCATGATTAATTGTACAGGTATGACATTTAGATTGCAATCCTATCTATTCAACTAATCTAATTAAGACTGGATTGTATTTTGAGGTGGATATATTGTACTGAAAATGTACACTATTTTCAATAGTGTAAAAATAGGCATGAAATTACAATTCCTCTAATGAAATGAGAAAACTTGAATTGAAAAAAAAAAAGAAGCAGCTTGGTGGAGCAAGGAAAGGATGACATTAAAATAGGAGAAGAAAATGTGGTACAATTTCTATGGAAATTAGAAGCTGTCTTGGAAGAGGCTAAAGAGGGCTATACAAAAAGACTCTAGCAGACTGAATTGAATTAAAAATAAAACTGATGAAATGGTTTAGGATGAAACTTAAATGTGGGAAAACTGGAGGGACTATTTTAGAGATCTGTGTGAAAACAGTGGTGATATGTTGTGGAATTGAAATTACATTGAATTGAAACTGTTCATAATGTAAGTGACCCAGAAAAAAAATGAAAAGGAAGTCATAAACGCTATGACAATGTTGAAATATGGCAACATATTTATAGTCAGCTATGGATATATTAAAATATAGATGTGGTTCATCTAGGAAGTGATGGTATGACTTAAGATATGCCTCAAGACATCAACTGTGCCTTACTGTACAGAGAGATGACGACAGCATTCTTTCAAATGGAAAAGTAGCAAGAGAGAGTGCAAAAACTACAAGGTGTTGGATATATCTGGAAGATTATTGACAGAATTTGAATGAGAAGGGAATGAAATATGACAACGAACAAAATTTGTCAAGTGCTGCTGTAGCTTTATGCCAGTCAGAGTGTGTCTGGACCTGATTTTTGCTTTTCAACAAGTCACTAAGAACCACACAAATGTAAGGAAGTAGTTTATTATACATTTGTTGATTTAGAAAAAGTGTATAATAAATTCAGTCATTTCGAAAAATATATATTTTATACAAATCCCGAGTCCAAGTTTGGTTGCTGAAAGTGGCAAGAACATTATATGATGGAAGCAAAGCACGCATAAGAAAAAATAGAATCCTTAACTAATGATTCAATATTGAACAGGAAGAAAATCAAGGATGTGTGATTTTCCCTTTATTGCTTGGTCTATTTATGGATAAATGAATAAGGAATGCTTGCAACGACATTAGAAGTATGTTGCTTGGAGATGTGAATTTACTTTTATTTTATGGTACTGTATTGGATGAAAACCCAAATCATTTGCACCAAGAGCTAGATAGCCTGTATGATGCAACAAGGATTATGAACTGGAACCTAATACACTAATGCAGATAGCTGTATTTCATAGGGAAAATGACAAAAGACTAAAGCAAGATTTACCTGTATATTGCTGAAGAACGGTCAGGGAAATTTTAAATGGTAAAATAAGTGACAATGGTAATATTGAGTTGTATATAGTTTGCTGCAGCTAATGTTTGTCAAAAAAGTAAATCTGGGTGTGGAAAAATGCATGCTTCCTTCTTATATGGAAGTGAGAAGTGTTTGGCTGGGGGAAACAAAATAAGTAAAATCTCTTGGAGTGGGCAGTCATAATAAAAATAAATAAATGAATGAATGAATAAAGTCAAGCATAGTAAAATAGTGCATTGGAAATAAAGAGATAGATTCAAGAATGAATCAGTGCTAAACGAATATGGACTGAATACAAAATGAGTCACCAGCATGAAGGAAGTACAGTGCATTCAGAAAGTATTCAGACCCCCCTTCACTTTTATCAATTTTATTATGCTGCAACCTGATTCTACAGTTATTGAAATTCATTTTTTTCTCATTAATCTATACTCAGTACCCCATAATGACAAAGTGAAAACAGAATTTTAGAAATGTCTGTAAATTTATTAAAAAGAAAAAAACTGAAATATCACATTAGCATAAGTATTCAGACCCTTTGCAACAACACGTGAAATTTAGTTCAGGTGCCTCCCATTTGTCCTGATCGTTGCTGACATGTTTCTATACCTTGATTGGAGTCGACCTGTGGTAAATTAAATTGATTGGACATGCTTTGGAAAGGCGCACACCTCTCTATAGAAGGCCTCACAGCTGACAATGCATATGGAGCAGAGCAAAAGCCATGAGGTCAAAGGAACTGCCTACAGAGCTCAGAGACAAGATTATTGCAAGGCACAGATCTGGAGAAGGCTACAATAACATTTCTGAAGGTTCCAAAGAGCACAGTGGCCTCCATAATTCTCAAATGGAAGAAGTTTGGCGCAACCAGGACTTTTCCAAGAGCTGGTTGCCTGGTCAAACTGAGCAATCAGGGGAGAAGGGTCTTAGTAAGAGAGGTGACTAAGAACCTGGTGGTCACTCTGACTGAGCTCCAGGGATCCTGTGTGGAGATGGGACAGAGTTCCAGAAGGACAACCATCACTGAAGCCCCCCACTGATCTGGGTTTTATGGCAGAATGGCTAGACAGAAGCCACTCCTCAGTGGGCTTGGAGTTTGCAAAACAGCACCTGAAGGACTCTCAGACTGTGAGAAAGAAGATTCTATGGTCTGATGAAACCAAGACTGAACTGTTTGGCCTCAATTCTAAATGTTATGTCTGGAGGAAACCAGGCACCGCTCATCACCTGCCCAATATCATTCCAACAGTGAAGCATGATGGTGGCAGCATCATGCTGTGGGGGTGTTTTTCAGCAGCAGAGACTGGGAGACTGGTCAGGGTTGAGGGAAAGCTGAATGGAGCAAAGTACAGAGATATCCTCAATGAAAACCTGTTATACTGCGCTCAGGACCTCAGACTAGGCCGAAAGTTCACTTTCCAACATGACAATGATCCTAAGCATACAACCAAGACAACACAGGAGTGGCTTGGGGAAACTCTATAATTGCTGCCAAAGGTGCTTCAACAAAGTACTGAGTGAAAGGTCTGAATACTTATGCCAATGTGATATTTCAGTTTTTTCTTTTTAATAAAATTACAAACATTTCTAAAACTCTGTTTTCACTGTCATTATGCGATACTGAGTCTAGATTAATGAGAGAAAAAAATGAATTTCAACAACTCTAGAATCAGGCTGCAGCACAACAAAATTGACAATAGTAAAAGGGGTCTGGATACTTTCTGAATGCACTGTATATTGAATGGCCTGGTCATATACAGCAAATAAATACCAAATTGAGAAACAAATATATGAAGAAAGAGTGAACGGATCAAGAAGAAATCAGAGAAAATCTTGGTTGGGTGCTTTGATGAGATTCTGAAAAAGAGATTGTGAGAAGTAATGTGTGAAGCAGTGCATGAACACAGTGTACGTAAGGATTGCTTGCAACCACTGAAAGACCTAAAGTGGTACCATGAAAGGAGATGGTATAGTTTTAGCTTTGCTTCTTTGGTTTTCTTTTTTATCCCTTTATTTTATCCCTTTAATTTTTTTTTGAAGAGTTTACAATCTTAACTCCTTTTCTGTGTTTCCCCATAACATTGTTTCCTTCAAAAGAAAATGGTACGATGAATACATATGCACTCAATAAATAGATACTCTAAAATCCAGTTTAATATGGTAGATAGCTGGCTGGCAGGTTAGCTGGCTTGCATTTAGACTATGTCAGTCACTTATATCCTTCTGAAGGACTGAATCTGCCATCCTTCATAGTAATCCCAAAAGAAGAAAAACAGGGTTAGCACATATTCAGCAATGGAATTCAGATCTCTTTATCAAGATGATCTCTCAGTGAAAGTAATTGTCTGACCAGAGTATAAACCTAATTACAAAGACTTGGAATTCATTTCCATGACATCAGTAGAACCACTGATGTCATGCTTCAGATTGCTATCCTTTCTCTGCTTATTATTTCTTTATCGAAAATAATCTGCTGGTCTCCTGGCAATAGGTACACAAAATTGCAGACTTTCTACTCAATTCAGAGCAATTTTATTCAGAAAGGAAGCTATCAATGAATAAGGGGTAATGAATTGGAATAGACATGGTAACAGGTCAGCCAATGGGGACTGCTTGGTGACCCAGACGGCTCGGAGCGTGGGCGTGGCTTAGGTTCACTGATCTGTATATATATATGAGTGCTTCTGTGAATATACCTTCTGTGATTATTGATTCTGTGCTTCTGGATTCTGGTTCTGGCTTCTGCTGCATGGTATTGTATATATGCATCATGATTTATATTACTGTATATAAATAAGTTTCTTTTATACATGAATCCTGCTGAATTATTTACTTGTACACTGGTTGGATTGCTGCAAACTCTAACAGAAGCATATGTAGTTCAATGGAAAATTTACATTAGTCAGCACTGAATTGCAGACACAGAGTATATCTATACACAGACACAAACTCATATACACACAGGAAGAAAGGCATTACCAGAGATCCAACGTTGTTTATTGATTTGTGAGGTTAATACTAACGTATTAACAAAAAAGGCAGTCAAGATTTCTGCTCTCACCTTGAGAACCTATGATCACTACAGGTAGTCCTTGACTTACGACTGTAATTAAGTCCAGAATTACGGTTGTAAGTCATGCTGGTCATTAAGCAGGTCATCACGTGACTGACCTCTTTTTACAACATTTTTTGCAGCAAACATTAAGCAAATCACCATGGTCACTAAGCACATCCACAGTCATTAAATGTCCACAATGGGCAAGGTTTTTTTTTTTTTTTGCTGGAAACCAGATGTAAATGCTAGGCGAAGTTCTGGTTCTAACAGACTTCTTCAAACTTACCTTACATGGCGCTTAATATGCCATCCCATTCTACATTTAGCACAATCATCCCCCTCTTCAAAAATACAATTGGCCCCAGAGAAGGTATTAAACATGTAAAAGAGTCAGAACTTTCTCCCAGAAAATAAGCGAAGCAAATTAGATGAATTGGAAAAGGGAGGTGCTGATGACGGTACATTCAAGAAACTAGTGACTTTCCTTATGATGTCAAACTTGCATATCCCTAAAATCATTGGGGTATCAACAGCTATTTCAAATCATTTGTAAATGCTAAAGGAAGGCCTGATTATAGGCCGGATATTACATAGATCTAAATATTGTATGGATCTGAATTCAGGTGCTGACAAATAGGATGGATGAATGAATGAATGAATGAATGAATGAATGAGTGGGTCAACTAAGATCAACAGTTGAAGTTTTGCCAATCTTTAGTTAATAAAATGAAGATGTAAGATTGATTTTTAAAGTATGAATAGATTTACTTCAGTGTCAGAGGGTATAAAAAGCAGAAGAAAAAAATTACAGTTTCATAATATAGGAGAAAGAGGAAGCTCCAAAGACATTTCAATTACCTTATCAGAATAGAGTTTATTTAATGTCTGGGGTATGTACTCATGCAGAATTTCTTTTGACACATTACAGATGTTAGGGAACTGCTCAGGAATACAGACAGCAAAGCAGCAGAGCTGCTAAGGTGCAAAACGCTGACCATTTTTCCTCATTCTCAAATTTAATTTTTTCAGCTTCCAATTAAGAATTCACCCAAGAAATCTACACAGAAGTGCCCATAGGGATCAACCTTGAATACACCTGTTGTGAGGAGGAAACAAAAGATAGTGTAGATTTGTCTCTCTGCTGGAAAACAATGTCATCCATCTTCACTTTCACTTGGTACGTCATGATGTAAAGAATTAACATGTTGCAGAAAAAGTACCTGAGGAACAGCCTCAGGCAAATCAACCCACTTGCTATTAACAAGCCCATGGTTATAGTTGCCATCTGATTTGGCAGACAAATGTTTCTCTTCTTGAACAACAGGTTTCGTGTTAATGTTAGGCTTGGGTATGGCGAAGATGTGCCAACACTAAACTTCCAAGATCAGGCACAGAATTTCCCTCCCCCCCATATAAGCGGCCTCCAGGGTACCATGAATGAGCAACCAGATCAAAGTAAGCGCTAGTGGGAATGTCTTTGCTTTCAGTAATCGGTGTGGCCAGAGAATATAGGGATCCCACTAACTGGATATCCCTCTCCCCCAAAACTCAGGGTGTTAGAAACCCTCAGAGGACTGCACAACTGGTCTAGGTGTTTATTCAAGTGCACAACTGATCTAGGTGCTTGTTGAAGTGCACAACTAGTCTAGGTGTTTGTCAAATGTTCTTTTAAGATCTCAAGCATTCAAATGGAAAGGGGGGGGGGGACAGTTTTGAAGTACAGGTAGTCCTCGACTTACAACAGTTCACTTAGTGACCATTCGAAGTTACAACGGCACTGAAAAAAGTGACTTATGAACCATTCTTCACATTTATGACCATTGCAGCCTCCTCATGGTCACGTGATTTACAGGACACTTGACAACTGACTCACATTTATGACGCTTGCGGTGTCCCCAGGGTCATGTGATCCCCTTTTGCAACCTTCTGACAAAGCAGGGTCAAGGGGGAAACCAGATTCGCTTGACAACTGCCTTAACAATTTAACAACTGCAACGATTCACTTTACAAATGTTAAGCCATTCGCTTAACAAAAGTGGTAAAATGGGGCAATATTCACTTAACAAATGTCTCACTTAGCAACATATATTTTGGGCTCAATTGTGGTCGTAAATTGAGGACTACCTGTACAATAGTCCCTCCGATAATGTACCGAGAGAGAGAGAGAGAGAGAGAGAGAGAGAGAGAGAGAGCGCCACGCGAAGGCGTTAAGAGCAGGAAGCCGGGAGCGGGAGAGAGGCTCGTACGGGAGAAAGCGGGGCAAAAAGAAAGGCAGCGGCGGGGCAGAGACGTCGGTACTCACGGAGGTCTCGTCGCGAAACACCTCGGGGTACTGGAAAACCTGCATGCTGGTGAGGGAAAAACAGGAGAGCCGACAAGCGCCTCGGCGGTGCGGATAGCAAAGGGGCGGGAAGAAGGAAGGGGTGGACCCAGCCAGATCAGGGCAGAGGAAAGCGCCGCGCTTCTTCAGCCGGAGACGGGTGTGCAAGCTCTGCCCAAGCCGCTAGACCCTCCCATCCCCAACGAGGAGTTTCCACCTCCGGCAAAAGGCAAGAGAAGCGAGGCGAGGAGACTCAAGCCGCTGCATGGCTCCCCCTACAGCAAGCCACCAGAGCTAGGCTTGGCTCTGTCTCTGCCTCGGCCGGGGAAGGATTTGCCCAGCCAAGGGCGAATTGAGAGCCCCGCAAGCGGCCCAAAAGCGAAGGAAGCTGTTTGGACCAGTTGCGCCAGGTGACGCTTCGCCATATGCGTGGTTTGCATCGAGGCTGGGTTTGCACCATACCTGATCCATCTAGTACTTTGCCACAGGTTAGCTGAGCGTGTTACACAAGCCAGCCCTTGTGGTTTAAGCTTTGGTGTGACTAGAAGCCAGAAAATTGGGTTAGCAAAATAAACTGTCATTAACCTTGAAGTCGGGCTTGGTTTCCACACTTGCAGGGGAATGCTGCTTCAACCCCAAGTTGTTGTTGTTGTGTTTTTTTGTTTTGTTTTGCCACTTCAGTCACAAGGGCAGACAGGGTTGCTCATTTTTCGGATCAACCGAGTGTTGATTTAGTGTTTGGATCAAGAATTGACCGACTGGGCATAGCTAAATGGACTGACAGCACAACTAGCCCAAAGTCACTCAACCGCCTTTCATGCCCAAGGCAAAACTGGAATTCACAGTCTCCTGGTGTCTAATCTGGTGCTAGAATAGATCAAATGGTGTTATGCTATGTCAGCCTCAATATTCCTTCTTAAACAGGAGGTTGGCCTGGTTCAGGATGTCATAATTGTATAAAGTGTCATTTTTTACTATGTAGTACGATATAGTGTATATTGATTTTATACCAATTTGGGGCCAATTTTAACACTTGTTTTTTATTAAATTTTTTACTGTGGTCAGGTGGCATCCTTTTAGAGGGTGCATTGTAAATCATTTGGGAAGTTGTTTGACCGTACTTCTCATAGGGGAAAATAATAGATGTTCCTGTGCAATTCAACATTCAGGTATGCTGTGTAAACTCTACTGTATTGCGAGGTTCTGTGCCCAGCAGCGATCAGTTATTGGCAGATTCCCACTTCAGTGATTTTCCCGCTTCCTGAATAGGTGATTCCCGTCAGAGAGAGGAGAAGAGATTAGGAATATTCCACAGTAGGAATAAGTTTCACTTCTTTTTTCCTTCCCATTTAACATCAACATAAAGATACAGTATTCTAGTTTTAATTCTGGACAGAATCTGCTTCCTCAGGAAGAATCAGTTCATAAGCTAGGGGTCCTTCTAGAGCAGTGTTTCTCAACTTTAGCAAATTTAAGATTTCAATTCCCAGAATTGCCCAGCCAGCATGAAATTGAAGTGCACAAATCTTAAAGTTGAGAAACACTGTTTTATGTCCTCCTTGTTGAGTCTTTGCAGGTATGGCTAAGGAGATCCTCTGCCCAGGTCCATCTTGCATCAGAGGCTACCTTTCCTGGATTTGGGAAGCACTGCCTAATGTCACTCACGCCTTGGATTAGTGTGAGCCTATCTCTCATTTCAATTAGAACTATGCTTTCTGCTGATGAAAAGTACTCATAAACATCACCTAGCCCAGAATGCTGAGATTTGGGCAGGTATGGGTACCAGTCAGTTTACCACTGCTAAAACCGTTGTACTTGTTGGCTGCTGGCTTCCAAGTTTAATTCAAGAAACTGATTGTCTTTCAAAGCTGGTCATGGCTTAGGGGGTGGGGATCTTCAGAACTTCCTTCTCCAACTGATTTTGGTCTATTAGTTAAGATCAGGAAGAGAAGACTTGCAGTGTCCTTTCTTTTATGGACCTGTAGGATCCCCTCCCAACCTCCCTGAGAATAGATTGTCCCTCACATGTATGATTTTTTTTTTTGTAACTTTATAGAAGACCTGACTGATGCCTGGGGTATTATGCAAATGGTGGTACCTAATATGATTACTGTTATCAATCAATATCTGATGTGCTGTGTCCACAATGATTGCAGCAGCCTATATAAACCCTACTAATAAATTAATTAAACCTCCAAAGGTTTATAACTGAGAATGTTGACGTGATGCCATCAATATTTTTTTTTCAACATCAACTTGCATGAGTCACAACATGGCAGTGGAAAATATGGAAGTAAAATCAGAACATTATCAGATTACCTACCTCTGCTCTATGTGGGCAAAGTGATGCGACATTTTTCTTTGTAGAATTCTGAGTGTAACTGAGTCAACCAACAACTGTTTATGTAATTTATTTTTCTTTTACCAACCTTTTTTCATTTGATGATGCCCAAGAGAGCTCATGCCATAAATAAACTTACTTTCATTATGCTACAGAAATCTTTTTAGTTTTCCATAACTGTGTAGGGCTGTGTCTGTATGTACAAACAAATTCATTTTATTTTGGCCTGCCTGTAACTTATTTTTCCTTTTTAAATAAAGCTGACAGTAAATACAACAATAGTGAAATGGCATTGTTTGGTAGGGAAGCAGGATGGATGGGTGGGTACTAAATGGAAAACTTTTTGCATATGCACAAAGCAGAGGTCTGTTTTGTTATTGCTGAAACATATGGAAGAAGAGGTTTTGTTTCTTTCAGTTATTGTAGGTTTTTTAAAATCTTTCCTAGGTGTACAATAGACTGAAATTAGAGTTAAATGCAGATGTAAACAGCATGTGGAATAATTGTTGTTAGTTGCGATTTCTTCATAGCAGAAAAACAATAGTATTGTATTCCTGGGGTTGGTAATAAAAGTAATTATAATGACAGCAGTTTCCTGGGAGGCATTGTTGAACCTTGGGTCAAATTAAGCAAATTGTTATTTACTTCCTTTTCAGTACCCAGCAAAAGATTATACCAATTTACATTTGGAAGGAGGGGAACGGAAACAACCACTTTTATCTTTTAACCACAGTTTAGTTATTTCAATTGGACCAGGGCCAGCCCAAGATATTTGCTGCCTCAGATGAAGGATAAGATTGTCCCTTCCTGAAATCCCACCCACAAAAGCCAACTGAGATTGGCAGTTGAATCTAATTTTAACATTGGTCATGGGCCACTATCTTCACCCTCATTGGAGAATTGTGGGTGAGCTGCCTAAGTTGATTGCTTCACCGTGCCTAATGGTAGGACCGGCTCTGGATTAGATAGCGTATGGTTGGTGTAGAATCAACTTCCGCCTTAGGCTGATGCATTAGCATTGCTTTTCTCAACCTATCAGGCTTTTCCCTACCAAACTGAAGTGGAACTTGTAAACAGGCACCCACTGGAATACAAAAATGCCTTTTGTTGTAAAGAAGTTGGGAAGCCATTACAAAATAATTCTAGCTAATATATGAAATACAAGTTCTATTTATGCTACATTCAATGTTCTTGCCCCCCCCTTTTGCCTACTCTATTAAAAAATTTAGAAGTAACTCTCACTTTTCCCCCCTGTTACTTGTTTAATAATAGCCAGATCTAGTATTAGGCTGCTTTGTTTTTTAACCATACTAGCTCCCATAGCATACTCTATTTAAAAAAAACCAAACCAAATCCTGCAAAGATGTTTTGCATCAATATGATTGTGCAGCAATCCAACTTTAAAGGAAAAGGATGATTTGAAGCATATAGATGTGCTCACACAAGGCTTTTTATTTAAAAAGTTGTACCTTTTCTTGGGCTTACACAGTTGCTGCTACAAGATATCAGGAAGAAAAAAGTTGGGCTGCATTTTAGAAGATGCCAACAGGCATGATGTGCAACTCAAATCACCTTTTCCTCTTCATATTGGGATACAATGCATAGTCATAGTAATTCTGCTATCATGCTTCTTGTAACTGTTTAAATTAAATATATATGGGGACCAGGAGGAAAAATGTTTGTATCCTGTAAAACTATAGTCATAGAATTAATGTTACATGTTTCATTACAGTAGTTCCAAAAGAGAGCTGTCATTGGCATAATAACCCAAAATGGCAATACAAAATATTGTTTTGATTTGTAGCTTAGCATCTTGTGTAAATCCATCTTGTGTAAATGGTAACCATTACCTTATGACTTATGCATAATTTCAGCCAACACAATTAATTCAACCAAGATTTTAAAAAAACACCATGGCTTAGCATAACACATGAAGGCAATATTTCTTTCTTTCATCTGATTTTTTTTTGGGGGGGGGGGAATATGGCACCAGGTAGAAATGTTCTTTTAACTGTTTTCTCATTTCTTCATTTTATGCTGCTTTATTATTTTAAAAGATTAAAACCTATGCTGCTCAAATGTATCAATAGATGGCAGCAAAATCACATTCATGTTTCATTTCACCAAAGGCAATCAAAGCATTTTCATTGCATGGGGTTTTCCCATCTATTTTTTTCATTTTGTATTCTCACTTTAGGATAATATAGAATTGCCTGCATTACCTAATATAATTTTTATTTTATTAGGATTTAAAACGATCAGAGCACTTTTAATAAAACACAATATTGTATGTTTTTGGTAACCGCTGTGCAAATAGATATCTTTTTGCTTTTCACATCCACAGGGTTATGAGCTCCACACTCAAAAGGAAAAGGGAAAGGTAGAACAACTATTTCCAGGACTGAAGTCCTATTCAGGGAAGCTCAAGGATAGCCCCAGACACCTTTAGACAGCAACATGATCCAGTGGATAATTTATTAGTATATCTGTCAAATTGATTTAGTAAAGTTGGTGGAAGATAAACAGTGCTTCCATTGATTCTTATTATTTTTAACTGATGAATGTGTTTATTTTTACATTGCATTTATACATTGCATAAAATGACATACATGGGGTCCCTTACCTTCTTTTATTGCCCCGCTAACACTCTTTAAAAATAGGGTGACCTTGTAAGGATAGGGTGGCCCAATGTCACCCAGTGAATTTTGTGATTGGATAGGGACTTGATATTTATGTATGTATCATGCATGTATGTATTTATTAAATTTATATGCCGCTTATCTCACTCTGTAAAGGAACTCTGGGCCGCTTACAATTAAAATCATAAACATAAAATATTAAATATTACAGGTACAGAAATAGTGTAACATTTGGTTAGTAGATTACACTGGCTCTCTGATGTGTTTGGTCTAACATTGTACTGGGGTGCAAGCAAGCCAATATATCTGACTGACATCAGACTGAAGATGGGTGGATTAAGCTTTAAACAATTCCTTTCACCCCATTATTCCTTTGCTAATTTAAAAAAAAAATACAGAAAGCTGAAATTGCCAAAATGATCAACAGAATGATGCATCCTGTTTCTCCATTCCTCTTTTCATTTTCTTATTTTGCCAATAAATATTAAGTATTCATACAAAGTTTGCTTTCTGATTGTGAATCAGTCTCTCAGTAGTCAAGGGGACTTCAGTGTTTGTGTAAATGTTTCTTTGTAGGGTTTTGATCAAGATCAGAACATCTTGATGATTGCTTTGTTTATTAGTCTTATTTTTACCTGTTTTTACCTCTTGCAAAGTTTTCAAAATTTTATTTAAGCAGCCTAATGGTTGTTTATTGTATCAGGTGATCTGTCAAAAAGTCCAGTTTAGCTAAAGATAAATTACAATCTGGATCTTGTCAGACATAAACTACATAAAGAAAATAATTTTCTTTCGTTATATGGGAATTTTTGTATACGTATGCAGCTTTGGGTTGGTATTGGAGCAGATGCAAATACTATACAATAGAACAAACAAGCGTGAACATGTTTTCAACTACAGCCTAGGTTTCTGGTTATTACTCATTCTTAACATCACTGATAACAATGAATTACACTGAGAAGTGCTATATAAATGGAAGCTATTCAAAAGGGATAATCCTTGCCCCCAACTCTGGTTGCAATATGTGTCATTCGCCAGTTTTAATTTGAATCATTTTACATTTTTGTGGACTGTGTGACAGGACCGACCGTTGTAGAAGCTGTTTTGTTCATTTTAACTGATAAAGCTTTGCCACTTCAAAAAAAAAAAAGTATGGTTCAATTAGATGTGGGATGCAAAAACTGGACAACCACTAGACTGCAGCAAAGACTTGCAGGTGAGTCCTATTTCTTTGTTGCCAGTCATCTATATTTGTTCAGCCTGCATCTGGTAGCCCTAGTAAGAATACTTAGTGAGAGTATGTATCTTGAACTCATTTTAATTTAAAGTGGCCCTGGCTATTGCCATGAGATTTACTTCAAAGTAAACAAGAGTATTTTTATCTTTTACATTTGATAAACATCTCTCCAGTGTTTTTCCATTTCAGAAAAAAAATCCCATATGGACAATCTTCCTCTCCCTTAATTTTAGCAATCTGACATCCTGTGCAATTCACAGGATATATTTTTTAACCACATACAGGCTCCTTTTCTGCTTTCATGGAGCTATCTGGTTTATTCTGCTATTGTAAACATGGCTAAACTTACACAAAATGCCAGGATGCATTTTGTTTTAACCTTAGACTGTTGAATAAGTCCTAATATGTTGGTTCACACACATTATATTAAGCCTTAAATCACACTTGAGAAAACATGGCAAGCTAAGTCAAGGGAAGTGAGTGGTCAGATTGGTTGAGTTAGCACTCTAACAAAGCAGTCAGAAGAAGAATTTGGCATGGTGACTGAGTTACAACTATGTAATGAACCTAATATGGTAGTTATGTCGGCCACCCTATGGGAGGAGTGACTAAATGGAAGCCACAGAAATGTCCTCCATTTTGATTGGTGGCTTGAGGGGGTATTTTTTTGTTCTTGTCCCAGCATTCATTGCTTCCTAATGAGGTGTCACTCATATCTATCTCTGCCACCAGAGATGATGTGTTATTGACAATTACCCTGAAAAGAAATGCAGCCAGGGAAATTTTTAGTGGGATCAAGAAGAGTATATGTCAAATCCCTGCTCCTTGATACCAGAAGCCAGGAGCAAAAACAACAACAACAACAACAAAGTAATTTTTACTGTGTGCACAGTTGAATTTCTAGAAATCTGGCAGCTCTGGAAACAGGCAAGGAAAACCAAATCTTTGGATCAGGCATCTGAAAAACCTTGAAACCCTCAAAGCAGCTGTGCGAGCCTTACAAAACCTACAATGGTTTCACTGGCCTAATATTAGCAGCAGTAAGATCCACATGAGTAAAGGCCTGGCAGAAATCCAGAGATAAAAGAAGAAGCAATTACATTTTGAAATTTCTTCCTGCTGCTTCAGTCTTGAGTGCTTCATCTAGATCATTTTACACCACCTTGGATGCCTTGAAAGATTCGGGAGAAAATGGGACATTTTTTCCCCATCAAGAGTTCACAACCTGATATTACAAAAACTAAGAAAAAAGAAAAATCTGTTGAAATCAAGAGCATTTGACTCTGACCACAGACTTCTTATCTTTTAGCAAACAGTGAAAACATGTGTCTAATTGACACTGCTTGCTCTACAAATCTTCTATCACATAGTAACCATGCAGACGTAATAGCAAATTATTTCCTATGCGGCTCTCCCCAGTTTTTTGGATATTTGTTGTATATTACAGGTAGTCCTCCACTTATGACCACAACTGAGCCCAGAATTTATGTTGCTAAGTGAGAAATTTGTTAAGTGAGTTTTGCTCCTTTTTACGACTTTTCTTGCAACATTTGTTAAGTTAATCACTGCAGTTGTTAAGTTAGTAACACGGTTGTTAAGTGAATCTGGCTTCCCCATTGACTTCGTTTGTCAGAAGGTCGCAAAACGTGATCAAATGACTCCAGGACACTGCAACTGTCATAAATATGAACCAGTTGTCATGCATCCGAATGTAAATCATGTGACCATGGGAATGCTGCAATGATCATAAGTGTGAAAAATTGTCATAAGTCATTTTTTTCAGTACCATTGTAACTTCAGTCACTAAATGAACTGTTGTAAGTCGAGGACTACCTGTATTTACTGCTCATTGTTGATTCTGAGTCTGTTGAAGTTCTCCACCACATCCAGCTTTTGCTTAAGAGACACTCGCCTTACATTAATATCCGTTTCTTCAGGAGAGTGTTATCCAAGAGAATCTTCCATATCTTTAGCAGTGCTGGAGGAGAAATTTATTTCATCATAGATACTCCCAAACCAGAATCATGCCTTGTTTTTGAAAGAAGGGACACAGTAGGAATTTTGAGAGCCATTGTAAGAACTCAGAAACGATTGCTCTTAAACAAAATGGCTGCCCACTGATCACAAGAAAGACTAAACAATTCACTTCCTGTTCTTTCCTTTTACATATAAGGTTGCTCTGTACTGTTGGAAGAAATGTCCTTCTGGGTTCAGTTCCAAGTGGGGAAAAAGACACTGGAAACATGGAGACTGCTTGGAAAGATGGTTTAATTGTGGACAGAAGGACCACATGGTGTGAGATCCCTGGGGAAAAAGGGGATCACATACCTTGAAGTTGTTGAAGAAGAAAAAGAAGGGCGTTGCTGAGAGTCCCTGAGTTTTTTATACCCTCTGTTGGGCCCCACCTCAGAGTTTCCTGTTCCTGTATAAGAAATGCGTTCTGATTGGTGGTCAGACTACCAGGGGGCGGGGGCAGAGGTGGGTTGCTGCCCGTTCGGGCCGGCTCTATAGAACCAGTAGCGGGAATTTTCCCCCGCTCGCCAAACCGGCAGCGATGGCTAGCTGGACACGCCACTGAACTGGCTCTCTCGGCTGCGCCGTAGACGCTGCCATCTTGTTTTTTGTTTCTGCGCATGCACAGAAGCTGGATTTTCAGCACTGCGCATGCACGCCAACACGCACGCGCCCACACGGCGCGGGAGGAAGCGAACTGGCAGCGAGGTAAGTTAGAACCCACCCCTGGGCGGGGGTATTAGCTAACTCTGTAGGCTTTTGTATGTGTCCCAGGCTTGGCTGATGTAATCTTCCCAGGTGCCATTGCTGAGTTTCTGTTTGCTAGATGGGTCTGCCTGAAGGGGGTAAATCTTTGTTATGTAGAATAGGCTGTCCATTGACAAAGGTGGGGGGAATGAGTGAGCTGGGCTCTGGCCTTAATGGTCCATTGACAAAGGTGGGGGCTATTAAGAGTGAGTCTATTTCCTGCCTAAAAACATGTTTCTCCCATCCAGGGAAATATAATATTCTGCCTTTTTAATATTTCCTAAAATATTTCATTTTCTAGGAGAGGGGTGGGTGTTAACTTCCTACAGTACTACTCTGGCTCATCAGCCTCTCTTTTTCTGGGCAAGTAAACTAATAAAACATTGGGCTGCAGCTTTTCATTTTCTAATAATGTCACCAAGATGCATGTGGTCTCAGAAGCTTTCCCGTAAATAAAGAGGTCTCAGCTTCCTGTTGTATCTATTTCAGCTTTAAAATAAATTAAAAAGTCAGATGAGGCAGGCAGCCTGAAAGGCACCTGATCACCTATCTCTTAAACCTTTGCTCTTTATGACTTCAAAGGCTAAAAAAAAAGGCACAAGCTTTGATTTGTGTGACCCAAATATTCATCATGGTAGCAGCCAAACACGTGTCAAGTGCTGCTTCATAATGCTTGCAACGGATGGTAATTTGCAAGTCTATCTCCCAAGAATGTCAAAATTGGACATTTGCCAGGATGCAGCAATATGCCCACAGTCATAATAGAGTAGAGTACCAAATATGGTTAAGGTGCAACCTATAACAGTTTTAAAAAGTTTAAAGTTTGAAAGAATAAGATGTTTTCCCATTTCCAGACTTCAGGAAACTTTTAAAGATGGCTTGCTCATCCCACTCACCCCAATTCCCACTAGATACTTGGATTATGCTGTTGCTTACAGCATCAGTTGCAATCCTTATTTTAGACAATCAAAGCAGAATCCACTGCAGCTATGGGGGTATTTTCCTTCTGGTTCAAAATGGGTCTGAAGGGAAAGTTACTAGTTTATACCTCTTTCATCCCATATATTCACTAATTGCTTGAATTTAAATCTAGACCCTCTCCATGCAGCTCATGGCAATCAGGGGCCTTCCAATAATAACGTAAAATTAAGATAGCATTAACATTCCAAACATTAAACCAGAAACCTTTACATGTTATTAAAATACAACAGTTCTATTGAATGTTTTGTATTCTGCTAAAGAAGAGCATACAAAGAGTTATGCAAAGGTCAAAGGAATGCTTTGTTTTGATGATACTTTGAAATGGTCTTATGAAACCATTTCATGAAGCAATCTATTTTCACCCTACATTTCCGATTGCTATAGTTCACATTGCGTCTGAAGTTTTTATTTTCCAGTATGTGCATTAACCAGAAGAGATTTCTGCATCTGCTCAGAACTAGAATAAGCCAGAGAAGGCTTCAGGGAGGCAAATCATGTCATTATTATGCCTCCTTAGAGCAAAATCCCTCATCAAAGTGAAGCTGAGATGCTTTGCACATGCCTACATTGTGAAATAGAGATGAATGCACCAATTATGATTTCTCTGCTTTTTATTTTCCAATATCCTCTATTAATATTCAGTATGCATCAGTTGAATCACTTTTAAAAGTTCACCCAAAACCCCTTCATACTGACTTGAACGTTTTCCTCCAACATTATGTATTTTGTATACCACCTTGACTCAGGGTGTTTTTTAATGTTTTTTTTTTTAATTTCAGGCAGGTTTCTCCTAATGTAATATCTTTGTGCATGTTCAATAAACTCCCAGAGAAGTACAGGTTTTGAAAGACAACTGTCATTTCAGTTTAAATGTTGGTTTAAAAGTACAGAATTAGTCCTTGAATTCTCTCTCTTGTTTAAAAAAAAAAAACATTTACAGTATACAAATAGTTCTCGACTTACGACAACAGTTAAGCCCAAAACTTTTGTTGCTAAGCAAGGCAGTTATTAAGTGAGTTGTTCCCATTTTACAACCTTTTCTGTCATGGTTGTTAAAAGTGAATTGCTACAGTTATTAAGTGAATTGGGCAGTCATTAAGTGAATCCGGCTTCTCCCATTGATTTTGCTTGTCAGAAGCTCCCTAGGAAGTTTGCAAATAACAATCTCAGGGATGCTGCAACCATCATAAAATACATACTGGTTGCCAAGCATTAGAAGTTTGATCATATGACTGTGTGATGCCGCAACATTTGTAAGTGTGAGAACTGGTCATAAGCCACTTTTTTCAGTGCTGTTGTAACTTTGAATGTTCATTAAACGAATGGTTGTAAGTTGAGGACTACCTGTATACACTTTCTAATTCTTCAATAGGAAATAACATGTTAAAAAAAAAATTGCAGAGAAGTTGAGCATTAAGGGATGGAACAGATAGCGGGAGAATTACAGCAACCAAACCCACCGCTAATTGTGGCTTCCAACCACAAATGTGTTAAGTAAGAAGACAATGCACATTTGTCATATTACGATATATGTGTGGTTTTCTTACCCATAAGTATTCATGGAAGAAATTATCTTGTGTGATAGGGTACCGGAGAATACATTAGGTATAATTTGTTGACCATAGCAAATTTGCCTTTCTTGTTAAATATGTGGTTAGGATTCTCATAAATCAGTTTGCTGTAATTTATGTATCAATTTAACTGTCTAAAACTTTTTCTAGTGAATGGGATCACTGGATGGGCTGTGCAAAAGCTTTTCTTCTAGAGCATGCAAAATATTTTCTCAGATTTGATTTTTTTTTCTTTTCTTGTTCTATTTTCACAATCTGTGCGTGTGTTTCAAAACACCCATTATCACATTGGAAGGCACTTATCCTCCTTGCTTTCAAGAAGTCTGGTGTCTTTTCCACCAGGCACTGGGTCAGGCAAGAAAGTGAGCAAGAAAGTAGTTTTTGGATTGGACTGTTATGACATTTGGTAGCACGGCAGTTTTTAATTTTTTTTTGTATTTTGATTTGTTTATATATTGATAGCTGCCCAGAATTGCTTTATGTTAATACGAGTAGCCATACTAATCTTACAAATAAACAAATAAGAAAATATTTATCACATAAAGGAACAGGACTGGGCAAACTGATATACCCTAGATCAGGGGTCCCCAACCCCCAGGCCGAGGCCCATTATTGGGTCATGGCCTGTTTGGAACCGGGACACATGAGTGGCCAGTGCACGCGTGTGCAGCTTGACTTGCATGAGTGGTGAGCAGGCATGCGCACACTGTTCCCTTCTCCCTCTCCCACAATACACGCAAAGGGATTGTGAGAGTTGTTTTCTAAAATATCTGGAAAGTTTCAGATTACCTAATGGTGTAACAGGGACGCCATTCAACATTTGAGAATTAGCAAGGGCAGATAGCTAACGCAGTATATTTGCATTACAGATTCGCATTCTGTTTACTCTGTTAAAATGATAATGGCAATTTTAGTTTGAAAGTATTTATTTATTTATTTATTTATTTTGCAAAATTTGTATGCCGCCCAACTCCTGAAGGACTCTGTGTTGATACCCTGTACTTGTTTTCTATACTTAGACAAGAGTATTTCTTAGGACTTATATAAGAAAGAAATGCAATATAAAGATAGGAATATCCTAAATAGTTTTAGTTAGCATTTTTTCCCTTTCATACTTGGGATTAACTGAAGAAAAATTTTAATATAATGGTAATATATCACATCAGTTCCAGTTTGGACTCCTTGACTAAATAAAGCCTGTGAGTCAGCAGAAAGGAACTTTTATCTTTTTTTTTTTCTTCAAGGAGACCATCTTGCCGGGAAATGGACTACAAAGTTCTCTCTCTCTCTCTCTCTTTTTTAAACTTCCCATTGTGCATCAGTGGAACAGTTGCATCCTATTGTAAAGCAAGGTGCCGATTCCCAATCTTTCATCCAAATGATCAGTTAGAAGAGGAGGAAGCTGTCTTTTCATTCCATGTAAACTATTTGTATGGCTGCTCTGTCCTCTAAGTGCAGATGGTTTCCTCATTGTGTCCTTTGTTGGATACCTTTGGGAACACTTAAAACAAACAACTCCCTTTCTCTTCCCGTAGGACTGTACAAGGAATATTAATGGTTAGCTACCTGTGATAAGCCTTACGGTCTCATTTTACCTGACTTGAAAGGGTCATCAGTATCATCAGGCCCAATTAACCTGTCTTACTCTCACAAAACAGAGTGACCTGGAGTCTATATCTTATCAGGTAGCTCAGAAGACAGTTCCGACGCAGGAGGTTGATCAAAGTGCCCTCAAACAAACAGAAGGCACATCTGTATTTAACATATTGGGACTCCTTTCACAGAATTTTAGTCAGTATATGAGGGTCTATTCATCAATTTAAAAAAATCAATGCATGGCAACAAGAATTCACTTCTCTAATTCACACTTCTGAAAGGGGTGGTGGTGGAGGAAAAATGATATTAAAGATATAACTTCTCTTTAAGAAAATGTATCTGAATTATCTATTTCAATGCAGATAAATTAATATAAACAGTGATTCTGACTTTGCCATGTAATGAAATAGCTAATATTTTTAATGAACCAATGTGCTCTTTTTTCAGCAACATAAGATTAACATGAAAGGGCCATATGTTTATATTCAACATAAATACGGAGTTGCATTTATAGACATATTCAACTCAGATTAAATTAACAACTTCCTGATCCAATCTATACAATTTTGTTTTCTTGCTTAAACCTTCATACATTACGTGAATCAGGTTTTGCTTGCTGGTTTAACAATATACTGAAACACTTTCTTTAAAAAAAAATTCTTTCCACAATACTTCCTTAACTGTACTTTCCTACACTTGCAGTGTCATAAAATGATTCACATAAGTTGTCAAAGCATAACTGCTGGTGAACAAAGCACAACTGCCAATGCTCATAGTTTTCCCACAAGCCACAGAAAGTCATGCTAAGCTCCAACTATTTTTGAAATATGGGACCCACAAAGCAGAGTTTTCACCTTTTCCACTTAAGATCCAGACAACAACTTTTCTGAAACTAGTAATTGCAGGTTAGGTAGCTAGCAAAGCAACTGACCCCAACAGACACTTCCAAAAGCCACCCATTTTTAATGCCTTTTGACTGCATGTTCATATATAGCAGCTATTTTTGCAAAACAGTATTGTGCACAAGGGCAAAATACTGTTGTCAGAATGCTAACAATTAAATTGGTCAGATGTATATTAGTGAAAACTATGCAGTCAAGAAATGAAGTGGAAACAGTATATTCCTTCAGTAATGGGGCAGGGGGACCCATAGTAAACATAATAGAGGAACTGCAGTGAATGAGATCAAATATTTTAAAAGGCTTCTGAAAAGTTTACATTACCACCTTATAACCATAGTTCAGTTCCATGCTGAGGAGAATTTTTAGCTTTACTGCCTAGAAAAGTTTCACTGCCTTTTGAAAATGTTATCTTATGCACATAATGTATGTTAATAAACCATTATCTTCCTACATCATCGTGTACTTTTTTCTCATCCAGTGACAATTATATAGCTACTATTAAAAGTGACCCACTTTCTCTCATTGGCTTTGATCCAGAAATTAGTTGAATTATAGTGCTTGGAATGAGGCCAGTGTAAATGAATCCAGCTCATATCTTTCAGTAGCAGTCCTTAGTCTTTTATACACACACACACACACACAGAGAATTTGAGAGAGAGAGAGAGAGAGAGAGAGAGAGAGGGAGAGGGAGAGAGAGAGAGAGAGAGAGAGAGAGAGAGAGAGAGAGAGAGAGAGAGAGGTTTGAAGCAGACTACAGCAACAATTGTGTGAGGTAGTTTAAACTTAATATTTCCTTGATACATCATCTTCTACAGTAGATGGCTTCAGAATAACATAACAACAAATTATAATAATTGGATACTGGAAGAGATTGTCTACCAGAATGTTACAGATCTCATAGGGCTTTAACCATAAATAGAACCTCACAACTTGAACATCCAATTCCCCCAAAGAATAGGTTAGAAATCATACCGGAAAAATTGTCCCTATATCAGGAATGCCCAATGGTGCACTTCTAAATCTGCATCTCCAGCTAAGGGGAGTTACAAGAAAAACAAACTGCAGAAAAGTTGGTTGTTTTGTAAGCTGGAGTTTAGGCCAATTCTTTAATGAATCTGGAGGACTGCAGTGCACCTAGTTCAACACAACTCTCTGTTACTGGCATTAAGGAAAGAATTTTCTTGAAAACTCTCTTAACTTGTTTTTCACTATCCTGTCTTTATAGCCTCATAACAAGCAGAAATCTAGCATGCAATACTTTTTTCAGGGATTATTCCTTGCTGGATTTCTTTTTACGATAAAGGTATTAAAGGCATAGAAGCATTCTTACTTCTTCCATTTCTACTTCTGCTAAAGCAAAGTGCTACTTTTTAAACTGGTATCTTTCATGGTTCCCCCCTCTCCCCCACCCAAAAAATAATACTGAAAGTACATCTCAAGCTTGTGCCTACCAATGAGACACACCCCTTCACACTCCTGCGTACGGATCTTAATATTGATGAATTTCCACTTAGACATATAACAACTTATTTTCATAATTTTAACAGTTGATAAATAGACAGTATATTGGCTAGATATTCCCAGAATGTGATGTTGCAATTTAGGTTATGTTTTTTGTTCTTCTGAATTACTGCATTTTATGTGACCTTACCAAGGCTCAGTGACCTCATGCTAGACATATGAGGAATTTTTATAGGGTAGCGGTGATGGATGTGCCTGCAGGACAAATTTTCCATTTTCCTACTAAAAATGAAGGGAAAAAAAAAAAAGGAAAACACTTTCCTTTTGCCCAACCAAGCTGGACAAAGTGTGAAAATATAGGCAGCAATAATTCTTTGGTGATTTCCCCACATCTCTCTATTTAGACTTGGGCTCCTGTAAGAAATTCTTTCCTCCATTTGACACTAATTGTGTCAAATATTGGCTTTGAAATGCAGGCCTCAGATGGCAGAGAGCCTTAGGACACCAAAAAGGACAGAATGGTGTACTGTAAGCATGTGGCATGGGAAAACATTTTTCAATTCATTTTTTAGCTCCAAATTTGATTGGTAATAACATATCAGAGATGCATTTTGCAAATCAGTGCCTTGGTGGAAGAAGTTGTTTTGGATTGACAGCTGATGTAACACGAGTACGGCTAAAGGTCAACCTTGTGGCCTCTTCTATGCCTATCAGACCCATCTCTTAAAATAACAGTCATTTCCAGGTTCCTTCATCTCTTTAGGCTGGTCTCCCCATCCTGTCTTTTGCTCCATTCTGTCTCTGGTGCATATCCTTCATCATCTTTCTTTCTCTTTTTCTTTGCTTTTCCTGCCATCACCAGAAAGGCTCCAGTATCTCTTTCCCCACCCACTCTGGGGATACGGACAAAATGAATCACACTCAAATGCCAGCCCTATTTTCAGAGGAAATCTGTCAGTGAAATGATCCTGTGGAAATAGGAGGAAAATCATTTTTCAGTAATTATCAGAGCAACCCCATCTATTTTTACTTGGAAGTAGTACCTAAAGAAGTGTGTTCAGCTATGCTGGTACTAGCAATGGTCTTTAACCGTGATTTGATTTTAATATGTTCAGGATAGACAAGATGCTTATGTCACAGATAGCAACATCAATACAAAGCAATACAATAAAAACTTACCTTTTGAGTTTTACACCCCTCCAAATTTTGGTGGACAATTTTCCATCAGAAAAAAATGCATAGAAAAATGTACACATTAGGGAAAATTCAAGGAAATTGTTTGTAGAACGTATCTTCATTAGTGAAACTTGAATAGAATGAGTACATTAAGAGAAATGCATATAAAGCAAAACAAAACAGAAAGCGTGCAGGCCAATTCAGAAATGAGGCAGAATGTGCTTGTGCTTACAAAAAAATTCAGAATAGTGGAAAACAAAGCAGGGAGATTCATCCATCACAGAGATTGAATATTTCACAAAATCACAAATATCTATCATAATCTGTCTTTAGTCACCTACAAAATAATAAACATCATTATCTTATAAACCAACTGATTCCAATTCTCATAACCCTTCCTCACTTTGTGAACTTCCTGGATAATCTATTTATGACCCACTTCCTTCTAATTTGGAAGCATATTGTGTAACAACGACTATTATACTTGCCTGCCAAGGCAGATATTAAAATAGAATATTACTACATTCAGTTTTGATGCACTTCTGACCTTTCAAATATTTATTTCCAACTGCACGAACTGATTTTTTCATTGTAATGTAAAAGCTTCTTCTTTGGCTGGATATGATTTTTTTAATGAAATTGATGTGAAGACATATAATAACTTTACCATTCTAATATAGTCCATTGTGGCATCAAAAATGCAATGAACTCATTTGATAACATGGATAGGAAAGAAATTCATAAAAAGGCCACAGGAAATACAGTATGTATGTGTATATATATATATATTAGTTACATATAAAATAAAATATCCTGACCTTCAAAAAGTTCAAGGCTGTGAACAATATTCATCTTTTTCCTTTTTTCTTCTTTTATCCTTACAACTGTCATGTGTAATGGATTTAGTAAGACAGAATCTCAAGGCCAAAGTCAGCCAATGAGTTCATGGACAAATGAGGCACCAAAGTCTCTTCAAAAATACTCTTTCTCCTATCATGGTTTGTAATATTTTGTGTAAGCCCATATCCTTCTAATCCTTCCAGTAAGAAAGCAATAATAGGATAGATGAGGATACTCAGTTATGTTGATCTGCCAGATTTTACAGAATGGGGAGAGACAATAAGAGAAATGGAACTCCATAAGTAACCAGGCCCTGAGCCATGCATGGCTTTACAGATGTCAACCAGCACCTTCAACTGCACTTGCAAGCTGGAACAGTGCAGCTTTTGAAGCAGAGACGTCACAAAATGGGGTGTATCCATATCTCTTTATGCTACGACATTCTGGACCAGCTGGACCAAGTCGCGGCACGGGAGGAAGCGAACCAGCAGCGAGGTAAGTTAGAACCCACCCCTGTCCTGATCCCTGAAGGAGCATAATTGGTATGCCAAATGAATATGTGCATAGAGCATCTTCATTTTAATGACACCTCAGTGTGCACCAGCAGATATTAATCCCACAGTCTCAAAGAGACATTAGATTTGAGTGAAACCTTGCGTAGCAAGAGCTTTGGACTCAATCTCTCCCTGACTACCAACACTCCCAAAGGGGAGAATGATTGTAACACAGTGACCCCATTCTAACCCTTAAGACAGTCCAACAGGACATTATGATCCATGGTACTGAATAGTGCTGAGAGGTCAAATTGGACTAGGAAAATTGCACCTTCCCATCTCAGTCTTACCAGATATGTGACCCATGCTGTCTCAGTACTCAGTTTACTAAAACCAAATTCCTTTCCTCACAAAATTCTTATTATTCTTGGTTTCCCCCACCCTCTCAAGCATACTTTTTCAGCTTTGTAATTTATAGGAGACTATTGCTTGCTGGCATAACCCTCGACAAAACATCCAGATATCTACTAGCAGATCCAGATCTACCTTTTGGTTTCTTCTACTTAGAGTACCAGAGACACATAAACCACTTTCACTGACTTCAGTGTGGCTTATGATGAAGAAAGGAAGTCTGGATAACATGCAGACTTCAGCACCATGCATTTAATTAGCAGATGCTTGCATGATTTCTATCAAGCAAGGAGCATAACAGGTCCAGCTAAGATGTTACATGCCTGATGTTGAGTTAAAACAGTTCCCTTCTGCATCTAAAGGCTGCTATCCTTGCCAAACAGAATTTATGATTCTGTTTAAAGACACTCAGATTAATTCAGAGAGCTTATGCCAAAAAATTCCTAAATGTACATAGGATGGGCCTAGATATGTGTGTTTTTAAGAAACAAGTACCCTAAAATTGCTGTTTGGCTATTTTTAGCAACACATATGGTCAGGTCCATGAATCCAGCATTGTTCTGGATCCAACATATTGGACTGCCTTGTAAATGATTGCAAATCTAAATTAAAATAAAATGAAATGAAAATAGCTCAGTGTTTCTTTTTAACTATAAAAGATACAGCTATTCAGTCTTCACACAGCAAGAGTTGAATGAGAAAGGGCTTTCATTTCCAGTGATATGTGTAGTGATGACAGTCTTAGAGAAGGCCATAAGTGCATTTGAAGTGCATGCACTTTGTTTTCCCTAGTAATGCTGTCAGATACTTAATTCCTAGAGAGTTGTTGCCAGTCTGACTTGCCCTAATTCAGCTTCCCATCTTTCTAATCAAATGTTAAACATCCTTCTGTGTTTAATATCACAGGCTATAGAGTTGGAATGCCATATACAGTTAAACATACCTTTGGAAGTTATATGCAACAGACTGCTCTGGATTTTGCTTGGGAGGGATTTAGCACCACTACTATAATGAAAGACTTTGCTGTAATTATAACTTGCCATACTTGGATTATCAGGGTTGTTTATCCACCAGGACATTGTAAGCAATGGATTCAACATAAACATTTTAAGCTTTTCACAGCTCCATTAAGCCCCCAGTCTCCCTGGGAACAATGGGAGTGATAGATTACTTATAGTTCAGCAGCAGAGTTTGCTCACATTTGTATCTGTATACAAGAAAAGAGATGGTCAGGAGAGCAAGTGGTAGGCACCATTTAGTGTTAAATTGCATAGGCCTCCATGCCATTGTTTAGATTTCCTTCTGCTTTTAGGAAATGGAGGACATAACTTATCAAGCTGTCCACTGTACTAAGTGCTACTGGGCCCAAAAGCAAATACGTGACAAGCCCTGTTAGACAATTATTTGCAGAGGTGAAGGGGGGGGGGAAACCTTGTTTGTTATTTTGATGATGCCAAAGTCAAGTGGTCACATGTTTCACAAGTTTCATTGCTGCCATGTAATCTGATTAAGGTTCTTTATGCACCAGGCCCCAAGGAAGTGAAGCAGAAAGAATGCTGTGACATTTCTCAACAGGAAGCATTTATCTTTGCTTCATCTACACTTAATTGATTGCAAACTACTCAGGACACTATCAGTGCTAGATGAACAGCTCTTTAGCAAAGCATTACATTTGATGTAAAGTGTCTCTAAGGTACATTCATTTTTGCTCGCTGCAGATGCTCTCAAAATAGCTCTTAGATCAGCACATACAGAATCCAGGAGATATAAACCCCTTAAGTCTGATACTTCCGAAATGAGTAAGAATCAATGCTTGGAACTCTCATTATTACATAGACAGGGACAAAGAATTAAGCCTACGTTCATATATATCTGCTGCATATTCTATTATTTCAGACAGTCTTTCCTGAGAACAGAGTCCAATATGCCTTTTTCTTCACCATGAAATTTGCGTCACTAGCATGGAAAATGCCAGAAGCACAGTCAAAATTTGCCTTAGACCATTTCTTTGTAAACAAATATGATATAGTGGTTAAGCCACCAGGCTAGAAACCAGGACAGTGTGAGTTCTAGTCCTGCCTTAGGCACGTAGCCAGCTGGATGACCTTGGATCAGTCACTCTCCCTCAGTCCTGGGAAGGAGGTAAGGGCAAATTATTTCTGAATACATTGCCAAGAAAGCTGCAGGGACTATTCCAGGTAGTTGCCAAGAGTCAATGTTGACTTGAAGGCAAAATAATAAAATAAAATAATAAAATAATAAATCTTTGGAGGTATTTGATTAACATAGCTGCATATTTTCCCCATTCTTTTTCTTCCTCAGTGCCTTGTTTTTTGTTTGTTTGTTTTTTGTTACTATTTACATTTTGTAACTATACTTCCTGGTATTAATTTATCCTGTAGATGTTCCAGGATAACAGCTGCTCAGCCATGTCACTTTGGGGTTTTTCAACTCTTTTCTCAGAATAATAATAAGAATATTATGACCACTCATTCAGCAACCATTCAAACTTGTGAAGATGCTAAGCGAGGGTGACTTATGATCAGTCCTTGCAATTCTGGCTATCACAAAGTTCCCATGGTCACTTGGTGCCCAGCTCACAATTATGATGTTACAGTGAGCCATCGTCATGTAATCACAATCTTTGACATTCCTTGTAAGGTCAATGGGGAAGCTGGCAGGAAGTCAGAAGTCTCAGTCAAGTGAGGTCCTCGCTTAATTTCCTGCACAGTTCTTGCTTAACAACAGCAACCAGGACTGCCAGAATTGCCATTGCTAAGCAATAGAGTCAGATGACATCACACTTTATGACTGTTGTTTAGTGATGGCAATTTCGCTCCCAATTGCTATTGTAATTCATGGACTATCTGTATCAAAATCACTGCTTACTTAGAGCTCTTTGGTCAGAGAAGCACACATTGCATGTTATCTTTGAACTGCAAGTTGCTGGTTTTCAGTCACAAATTCATAAAAGAGGCATACCACCACCTAGTGCTCCTAGTAAACTTCATCTCCTGCTTACATGTCATAAGATGTGAGGGTGATGTCATGTACAGCATAGTTATATACATGGAAAAATGTTGAAAATCACTGGCTTCCCATAAGCCACAAATTTGGTCAGGAGGTTAAAGCTGCAGGCTGGAAACTGGGAGACTATGAGTTCTAGTCCCATCTTAGGCAAGAAAGCTGACACCTCACAGAGTTGTTGTGGAACATATAGGAGGCGGAAGGAGTATTAGGTACGTTTACCTAAACAAACAAACAAACAAAAAAACAAACAAACAAACAAAATCTCCAGTTGCCTTGCAGACAGGTGCAATATCTTTGTGTGTTTGTGTTGAGAGGGTATTGACGATTGAACAAAGTTGGTCAGGAGACAGTTTATCAGGCATGCTCACCTAATGTGCATATTCTTGATTTTTGAACACTTGCCATCAGGATAATGATTATTGAGTAGTAAGAAAGTAGTAACAAAACATTCAAACTAATTAGGAGCACAATTTCTGTTTCACCACTTTGTGATAGTTATGACAAATGAAAGATACAAAATACAAATAACAGAACATTAAAATGCTACTAATGCCACACAACTTTCTGATTAAATTACAGGATGACTTAACTTATCCTGCACAGAATATCAGGCCTAAGCCCAGAGATGAGACAGTGAGAACCAATCAAGTCCAATTCTTTAATTGCTTTCACCTAATAGACAAAATCTTGCCAAACTAAAGCTATAACTTTCCAAGCTACTAAATATATCCTGAGAGATTCTTGGGTGTGAGTACACTGAACCTCTTCCCCTCTCTCTTATCCAATTTGGGATTGGGCAATCTCTTGTTCTGGGTCTCTTTCTGGGAAAGCTCTGAGTTGGCCTAATCCTCCCCCTATGCTACTGCAGATGCACATGGCATCACACAGAATAAACCAACTTTCCCAATATAGAAAGAGACTGGAAGTAGAGATAATATCCAGGATGTTGCAGAGTGGAGCTTTGGCTGAAAGGTGTGGCTTGCCTCAGAGGTGGGTTCCTCCCGGTTCGCACCAGTTCTATAGAACCGGTAGCAAACCGCTGGTGACATCACGAAGCTGGTTCTCTTGGTGCCGGTCTGTGGACGCCACCATCTTTTTTTTTTTGAATTTTTTTGAATTTTTTTTTTGAATTTTTTGCTATTTTTTCTTCTTCTGCGCATGCACAGAAGTCGAGTCCCTGGCACTGCACATGCACCACCATCTTGTTTTCGGCTTCTTCTCTTTTTTTTTGGAATTTTTTGCGAATTTTCGGCACTGCGCATGTGCGCGCGCCTGTGCAGCGCGGCCACACGGCGGTGTGGGAGGAAGCAAACCAGCGGCGAGGTAAGTTAGAACCCACCCCTGGCTTGCCTCCTTTAAGTACTTCCTTGTAATGTTGTCCTGCCCACTTGGGTAGATGAGAATTCCAGGATGAGATCCAGTTCCATGCCTTGCCTTGCCTTGCCTTGCCTTATGGTATTGTAAAATAATACAGTACGAATGAATTATTCAGCTAAGAATATTGAAATTGGGCAATTTTTTCCAATAAAATAAAGCTGAATGAAGAACATGTTTTCAAAGATGTATTGGAAAGAAAAATGTGAATAAACTACAGTACAAAGGAAGTTGAGGAGGATCATTTTTTTCTTAGTCCACAGGTCAACTGTATCATCAGATATTCTTAACCTCTCTAAGGTTGTTGTTGTTCTTTTAATTATCACTGACAGAGTCAATAAAACTGCCTCACCAACAGGTTGTGTTTTTTTTTTAAAAAAAAGGTGGAATAGAAAGTGTCTTGCCTACCAGCATAAGGAAATGCTTAATTAAACACTCACTTAATTAAAGCTCAGCTTGATTAGTTTAAGATAGACACTGGTTTAATGAAAGGAAAGTCTTTCCAAAGCAGTTGTTGTGGTCAGGTATCAATATTCTCTGTGTGGTTATTAACATTCCATTGAAATTAATGTGAGCAACTTCCTACAGTAGAATCTAAAGACATCTAAAGTATGCCCATAGGTCAGTTCCATGTGTGAAAATATTTCTTCCAAAATAATTAAAGCACATAGCTAGTTTGTTTATACCATATAATGTTTATGTGCAAAAGTTTGAACCTCCATGCCGTAAACAATATACTTCTCATTAGTCACTGCCTGAGGCAAATAAAGGTAGTCACACTCTGTGAATGTTCTGCGTGTCACCTTCCCAGATGCAAATGGCTGACCAATGTTGGTGACTGTGTAACAGAACAGATGGCATTTAGGTTCGGTCCAGAAATGCAATAGCAAAAGCAATAGCACTTAGACTTATATACTGCTTCATAGTACTTTACAGGCCTCTGTAAGCAGTTTTACAGAGTCAGCATACTGCCCCCAACAATCTAGGTCTTCATTTTACAGACCTCAGAAGGATGGAAGGCTGAGTCAACCTTGAACCGGTGAGAATCGAATTGCTGGCAGTCAGCAGAGTTAGCCTGCAATACTGCATTCTAACCACTGCATTCCAGGAGTAGGTTCTGGATCTGTTTGCTGCCAGTTCGCTCAGGGTCGCGCCGTGCGCCCCCCCGCAGCAATCAAAAAATAGCTTCTGCGCATGCGCAGAAGCAAAATCCAAGATAGCGGCGCCCACGGAACACACTGAAAGAACTGGTTCCGTGACATCATCACTGGTTTACTAACGGTTCTAAAGAACCGGTTAGAACTGGTAGGAACCCATCTCTGCTGCATTCCCATGGCAGTCCACTGTAATGATTAAGAACTTTCTAGAGAAATGCTTTTATGCAGGGGTGAAATGCTCCCGGTTTGGGCATGCCTGCCAGTGGTCGGAGAGCCGGTAGCGACAGCAGCGCGAGGCTTTGCCCACCCGCCCGGACGCCGCCATTTGGGTTCTTTTACCCTCTGCGCATGCGCAAAGCCCGAACCGGAAGCATTTCATCCCTGCTTTTATGTCCCATATATATGGCCTTCAAACGTTATTCAGACCACTTTGTCCTTTCCCTAGCATTGTATAACTTGAGATGTAGGTAAGAGAGAAAATGGGTGACAGACCAGAAAATGAAAGAGAAAGAGAAGAAAGGAGGTGCCAGAAGTATCAACTTTGGGCTCTGGTCTTATACTTCACTTTGCAACTTTCAATGGATTATTCTAAAGACCAAAAGCAGGGAAAAAAAGAAGGATAAAATTATAGTTCTGATCTATCTTAGATTGCTCTCTCCAAAGAAAAGTTATCCAATGGAAGCTACCAAAATAAGATACAATAATAAATTATTTATTGATTATGTGCCATCAAATCATTTTTACTCCTAGTGACCACATAGTTTTTTCCAGGAATAATAATAATTATTAGACTAATAATAATAAATAGTATTGATCCCAAGATGATACTCGAGAGGGAGGAGGGGGTCAGGCTGGCTTCTGGTGCCTCTGAATTATGAACTCCGAATTATTATTCGGAACTCTGAATTATTATAGTTGGTTGCACAGTCAGCCAGATGTTTAGACTGTGTTTGTCATTTTTATCCTCCTATCAAATCCTTTGCAAGGGCTTGGAATAGAGAGATAGTGTTGCTTGATGGCATTAAAGGTATTGTCATATGTAAGGTATTCCAGATAAAACTGCGTTTTGCAATTGATTGATGGTATTTTTGTCAAGGCTGATGGTGTTCAAGTGGTCCACTTGTTTTGGGATGGCACTCAAGGACCCTATTACTGTTGGTACTGTCTTTGCTTTTTTTTTTTTTTCTACAGCCACTCTACTTCTTTTTGCAGGTATTTGTGATTTTCTCCAGTTCTTTCTCTTTTCTTCTGCTACCTCCAGGGATTGCAACATCTACTATCCAGACTTTTTTTGTATTATTATTATTATTATTATTATTATTATTAAATGCACTATTTTGCCTATTCACTTAACATATTGTTTTTCTTCCTTTTATTCTGCATTGAATCTTCTTCAATCTTTTGCTTGT
>QLTV01003764.1:5801753-5830261 GCA_003457575.1 Thermophis baileyi | reverse complement strand
AGAAAGAAAGAAAGAAAGAAAGAAAGAAAGAGGGAGGGAATGAGGAAGGAAGGAAGGAAGGAAGGAAGGAAGGAAGGAAGGAAGGAAGGAAGGAAGGAAGGAAGGGACTAACGCTGCAGTGGATGGTGTCACTCAGAATTTTTTACCACAATCGCAACTCATGTAAGATCTCTGCACAATCTCAAAAACATAAATGGTGGCCCTGCAGAACACGGTCTTTAGATGCCCTTAGCTGGTGGCTTTCAACAAAACCGGTAGCTCTTCTCCAATGCATGCCTGCAAGAAGGCAGTTGCTAAGGGAGTGGAGTCAAGGAAGGGTGGCCAATATACCCAGAGGAATTTGGCAGTACCAAAAAGAACACTTGGTATTTTTGCTTCATGGCAACAGTGGCTCCCCTACCCATTATGTTAGACCATCAGAACCATTAGAATCGATTCAGATGTGGTTAGTCAGTTGCCCAAGGAGAAAGAGAAGCAGCAGCCTACAATGAAAAATTTGCCTTTTTGGCTATCTTCTATGGCTAGATTTTTCTCCCTCCTGGCTCTGAGTGGGATGCAATGTCACATGGAATTCCCCTTTACCCCGTCATAGTTGGCCTTTGAGAGAAGCCTAAGAAATAAATGGTATCTGGGTTTCCTAATACTTTTTCTTGTATGTTGTTAGTATTGTTTATGAAATGTACAGTTTATGGCACCTGATCCCAATGACTCTATTGCAACTTTAGACTATAAACCTGAGGACAAGGATGACTCCATAACATCCCCCCATTTAGTCATGTCAGTTAATCAATTAACAAACGAACTGTGTTTTGCCTCAATATAACTTGGTATGGAGTCAGTTGAAGGATTTGTCAGAATCAGAGAGAATCCTAAGAATCTGAGTTTTGGAGCCTTTCTGGCTCTGATAAGGTTCTCTTTATAAACATTTAAGGCTCCTTTGAGTTCAATGTCTTATTCCCAGGTAGGCTTCTATTGCAGCCTAAGTTCTTAGAAATGGTGATGGAAAAATAAAGAGATGCTTTATTTGATGTTCTTGCTCTTCTCAATCTAGGTGGCAGATATTAGATTATAACCCATGGCTTGCCCACCCACCATTGCCACTGTAAATTCCAATGTACGGTAATTGGCTTATTATGTGAGGTGAGATTTGCCCAATTCCTGTCTTAGAAAACAAACATTTAGAGGATCTCCTGGAGTCTCCCACAATACCCAGTGTACTCTAATATTTCCATGAAAAGTCTGAAGTCCTCCTAAAACATCTGGTGGCTTCCTGTCAAAACGTGAAATAGTGATTTTTCACCATGTTTGGAGGCAGAAAACAAATCAAAATAAAATAATTCTTTGTGCTTTTGAATAGGCTTAAAAAAATGAATATATTTAAATTGATGAGAAAAAAAAATATTCCAATCCTTTCCACCTCTGGGGATGTCCCACCATGCATCATTTGATTTTGGTCTCTTTGTGTCATTGACTTGCACACTGCAGCACCCAAATCCAAACTCAAACAGAATAACATTGTACCCCTGATGTATGAAATGGAGCTATATGAACCCTACCTTGGCAATCAATCAATCGAGCCACTTTGGTGTAGTGATTAAGAATGTTGGACTAGAAACTAGAAGACTCTGAGTTGTAGACCTCCTTCAGACATAGAAGCTGGCTGAGTAACCTTGGATTCGGTCTGAGCCCAAACCAGCACACAGAATTTTTTGTTGCACCAAAAAAAGAAGTCAGGAGCATTATGTATACCCGTGATGGCGAACCTATGGCACGCGTGCCACAGGTGGCATGCAGAGCCCTCTCTGCGGGCATGCCAGCCATCACCCCAGCCCAGCTCCACCGCGCATGCGCGCGCGCCTTCTGCCGGCCAGCTGGTCTTCGGGTCTCTGCCGTGCATGCGTGGGGGGCAGGACGCACGGGGGGTGGGGCGCATGCATGGGGGGGCATGTGTGTGGGGGCACTCACATTGCATTTTAGGGGTTCACGCACACGCTTTGGGCACTCGGCTCCAAAAAGGTTAGCCATCACTGATGTATACTATCTTGAGCTGTATAAAATAAGGACAGGATATAAATCAACATAAACAAACAAATGAACAAACAAACAAATAATACCACTGAATTCCACTGCTGTACAAGGAATGTTTCTCTTAAGACACTGTTTGTAAAGATGACAAATGAACATATTGAATTATTACCATTATTTATAAATATTTGTATCAAACTGAGGATAGAGTTGGCAAAAGATGCAAAGGAGTTAATAAAGTTTAATATTGGTCCCTGGATAGTTTCAGAACTGTGTCATAATTCAGATAAAAGAACTATACAGAAAATGTTAGAAAGGTGGTGTATGCACTTGACTATATCTATAGTCTGTTATTTGTACTTATAAATACATCAAGCCTGTCCTGAAAGATTTAACCACATCTGTCAGCCTAGCCATCTGAGTATTGAAATTTTTTTCACAGAAACTTTGAATTGTATCATAATGAGGTGGTAAAAAGTTTTTGGCCCATATCCAATTTTGTATTTTCTTTAAAAAATAATCCTGAGACATAAATAAAATAAAATAATAAAATTTTTCACCATTTTTCAATGCACCATGGGTGTCAAACTCGCTGCGTCACATTGCCGTCATGTGACATTTCATGATGGTTTTTCCATTCACGGTAGCAGGGGTGGGTGTTGCCTGTGTGTGACGCATCCGGCCCACAGGCCACCAGTTTTACACCCCTACAATATACCAAAACCTTTGTAACATTTTCTGTTTAGTTTTTTCATCTGGGTTCAGGCACAATTCTCTAACCATCCTGGGACAACAATCTGAATAATTGAAGAAGACCAACTTGGAAGCATTCATTGGAATATTGCTGATGCCTTTCCAATTCCAGATGTAGTTAATATCTGCCTCTACTTATTAGTTCCTGCATCATTCTGTTCCCACTCAGCTCCAATGATTAACACCAAGGTTAAGCCTTGGTGTAAACCTGCAGCTTCATTGCTCTCAAATGTTCATATCACCTTATTAACTGCTAATGAAATTTGGTTATATTCAGATTTGCATCCAGTTAATTGGGCTCTGGATGTACTGGAATCACAGCTTATGCCTGGGCTTGGCTGATTTGGTGTTTCTTTGAAGTGCTCTGCCAAGTGTACATGTTATTCTTCTTTATCAAATAGTACCTTCCCATTTTTGTCCTTAATAGGAGTACTTGTATTACTTCTTGACTTCTGAGGGAAGTATGGTGAACTGAAGACATCTGTGTCAAAGCGGAGCCAACAATCATGGCAAAGACCAAGGAACTGGTGAGTGCACCAGTTCCTCGGAACCTCTCCAGATGACAAGAAATTGCCCACATATGCTCTAGATGGCTCCTTCTCATGAGAAATGAAGGACAGTAGTTTTCCATGGTTTTTGAGTGGTGGGAGATAGAGAGATTAGCCGTCTTGCTTGTAACTGTGGTGGAGCCTTTTAAAGGATACTATGTCTGCAACATAGTATCTGGATCGCCCGAACCGTTAGTGACCCGGTGGTGATGTCACAGATCCGGTTTGGTCGGTGCCAGTCCGTGGGCGCCGCCATCTTTTTTGGGGATTTTTTTGTGAATTTTTTACTGTTTTTCCTGTTCTGCTGCTTGAAAAAAGGCCCTCCCGCCCACCCCTGGGTTTATACTGACCTTTATTCCTTCGCCCGAAGCACAGCTGATCAGCTCCTCAGCTGTGTTTCGGGCTGATTGCAGCTACTGAGCATGTGCGGAAGGAAAATTGTGCGAGGGAACGTGCGCGCTAGCGGAGGGAGCGCGCGCACGCAAAACATCGCAATGCGAACCGGTGGGGAAGGTAAGTGGAACCCACCCCTGGTCTGCAAGTCTCATTTCCTAATCACTTTTGGAAATTGCCTGCTAACCATCTTAAAGCTATTAGAGATCTTCAAAATGACAAGTTCAAAAAGTCTTTGGGTGAGTTTATCTTCAATAAAAGAAAAAATAATTGTAAACTGAAAAACTTAAAGGATTTGAAATAAACAGCAAAAAGCTGAATAGGATTTTGATCTAACAAAGTTGTAAATGAATTAGGAGTCCAGATATTTTTTTTTCTTCTTTAATGACTTTGCTTGATCCCCTTGTCACATAGCTATCTTATTCATCAATCAGTTCCCACGTTCTGTCAAGTCTCCAACATTTTTTTTTCTGTGTTCTCCCCTTCATCCGATGGTTTCTTCTGCACATTCAGATGCTGCTTGACCTACCTTTATTGTTCTTCAAACTGAATTTCATGATGTAATTGCTGAAACTGCTTTTTAAATTTAAGTTTGTAGTGTTCTTAGCTTCTCAACATGTTGCAAGTAATTTTCACTTCCTCTTTAGTTAAAGTCTTGGTGATGCCAGGGGTATAACTGCTCTGCAATATAATCTGACATCTAGAAAGCTTTTTTGCCATTGTTTGCTAATGCAGAAGTAGCCAATTTCATTATTAGTGGCTCCATCAGGTGACCACCATTTTTGGTGGATATTTATATGAGCAAAATAGGTGCTTCCAACACGTAAGTTATTCATACTAGAAAATAGTAACAAGTGGTCTCCATTTTTACTCATTTTTGCTGCTGATTTGCCTAGGCAAATCACGTGTTCCCATCTTTGTCTGCTCTTACCTATTCATGCTTTCATGTCACTAATAATAATATCATGATTTTTCCAGCAATTAGAACACATTAGCAATACATGCCATGTTATTGATACTGTGTTCTAATTGCTGGTAGAACTTGTCTTTTCAGCTTCTCTTGCAACCTCACCTGAGGCATAGGCTTGCATGAGGATTGCTTTTGCATGTCTTCCTTATAACCTTGCTGTGATGATATTTGTTCATTATATCTAATCAAAATTCTTATCGTTTTCTTGCCCATCATCAGACCAACACCATTGATTGATTGACTGATTATGTGCCATCAAGATTTTTTTTTAATTTTTTTTTACTCCTGGCAACCATATAGACAGATATTCTCCAAGACAATCTGTTCCTAATCTGTTCTTTTATTTTCCTCAAGAGTGCACTCATTGCTTCTATAACTGAGTCCATCCACTTTGCTGCTGTTCATCCTGTTCTCCTCTTTCCATTTTATTTTTCCCAGCATTAGAGCTTTTTCCAGAGAGATGGTTGCATGATGTGGGTCTGAAATAGGATAATTTGAGCCTGGTCAGTTGTGCCTTGAGTAAGAATTCTGGATTGATTTTTTAAT
Source organism: Thermophis baileyi (assembly GCA_003457575.1). Classification (NCBI taxonomy): domain Eukaryota; kingdom Metazoa; phylum Chordata; class Lepidosauria; order Squamata; family Dipsadidae; genus Thermophis; species Thermophis baileyi. Next base: position 5,825,026 of record QLTV01003764.1, on the reverse strand, counting down.
GAACCATCAGTTTGTTTTCTTGGCTGTCCACAATATACTCAGGAGTCTTCTCCAAAGTTCAAAGGCATCAATATTCTTCCTAACCTGCTTCTTTAAAGTATACCTTCATAGAAGATCAAAGGGAGTACCATGGCTTGCAGAATTCTGAACTTTTAGGTATAGACACACAACAGCATTTTAATATCTTTTCCAAGGCCTCCCATTTCTGTTTATGGCACAGAAATCTATTTTTCAAGTCCTTATTTCAGGGTTTTCTCCTCCACTTCCACAAGATTCAGTTTTAAACCCTCTGAATGATATTTGCCACTCTTTGGTCAAATACAATTTTATCAATTGTCATGTGATACCACCCAGAAATGTGCCAGTAACCCATCATCCATACAATTCAGACCATGGCTCCAGATGCCAACTATTCCCCATTGAGTGAGTGGGGATGCGCTGACCAGATTATGAAACTTCACTCCTTTTTTATATACAGTACATTGTGTGTGCGTGTGTGTGTGTGTGTGTGTGTGTGTGTATGGGGGGGGGTGTTCCTGCATGTAAGAAGGAATTGTGATTGTAGTTATGATCGTGACTTTTAAAAAAATTTCCCCACAGATGCCCTCTTTCCCATTAGTATCATTTATTTTGTTCCTTTAAACAAGCAATAACTACAGTTGTGCAATGACTTGGCTAAAATCCAGATTGAAAGTGGAGTGGATAAGGTATTAATTTATTTGGCCTTGTGGTTTGAGAGAACTTGTTTCTCTAACAAACTCCAGTTTTCCATGTGGCATTTTGCAGGTGCCCATTTATAGGCTCAGGCTGAGCAGTTAGCGGGTCAATTTTCTGCAAGCAGATTCTCCATTAAACCCTGATGATGTCACGTCTCTTGCTCTTCAATTCATAACAATCGCCAGGGAACCGTTCATCACAATGAAAGAAAGGTTGTTGTGTTTTGTGCTGTTTTTTTCCCTACATCTTACATAATTATTTCCATACTAGCTTGGAAATCTGAGAGCTGTAATCCCAAAATTCTGTAATGAGTGCGGATTGCTGACGATTGCTCTAAGACTAGACCCCAACTGATGTAGTTTCTTCACAATGACACTAGTTGGCACTCTATCCAAACTTTACTAAGAAAACTTTGAATATCTGCACAATATGCTTTAATTTTCTAAAAGTACTGTGGGGTGCACCTTTTGTGTTTCTAAGCTATGAACCTGTAACGTCAGAAGGTTGTACAGATACTAACCTATCTGGCTTAGGAGAAAAATATTGCAACATTTGCTTTCAATTTAGCAAACTGAGGCAAAATTAACTAGTGTAAAATAAGCCTCTTTTGAGTTGAGCTGAATTCCTGGTGACTATATTCTTCATGCGAGTCCCTTGGCGATCAAACCGGTCAGTCCTAGAGGAGATCAACTCTGACTGCACTTTAGAAGGCCAGATCCTGAAGATGAAACTCTAATACTTTGGCCACCAAATGAGAAGGAAGGACTCACTGGAGAAGAGCCTAATGCTGGGAAAGATTGAGGGCAAAAGAAGAATGGGATGACAGAGAATGAGGTGGCTGGATGGAGTCACTGAAGCAGTCGGCATGAGCTTAAATGGACTCCAGAGGATGGTAGAGGACAGGAAGGCCTGGAGGAACGTTGTCCATGGGTCAGACACGACTTCGCAACTAACAACAGCAACAACAACAATATTCTTCATGTCTGAATATTTTTCATAGCAGTGTTTCACAACTTCATTGGTGTAGCCTTCTTCTAGAATAGTACTGTAATGTTCTAATATAAAAGAGATCAGGGCTCAGAGAAGTGTCTTACAGCAATTCCTTTCTATGAAATGGTCCCTAAAATCTATCTACACATAAATAAGTTTATTGCAGGCAAGACATGAAGACAAATAGGAAAGTATCAAATGTTCTGATAAAGTATAATTTGAAATGAGTTAACATAGCTATGCCTGCAACAGGACAATCTACTGGTCCTACAACTACTTTTCAAGGCTTTAGTTGATCTCAGAAGCTAAGTGGGTTGGCCTTGGCTAATATTCGTTATGGGTCAATTTCAGAGTTCCAAGGCTGATGGAAAGATATAAATAAAACGGCATAGGTGAAATCACCAGGAATCAAATGTGACTCAGGAGTGTCTTTTTAAGGAACTGGCATTTCTGTAAGCTGTCAAACACAGGCTCTGTTTGCACAACAGCCTAAGTTACATATGTGGTTAGCAACTTCAAATTGAATGCCAAAACAAATTAACCACATTATGGCTTAATATAATGGCCTATCTTGAACAACTTTCTAAGGCATAATGTGGTTTCTTTGGTTTTGGCTTTGCTGCAATGTTTTGTAAAACATGGCTTATGGATTACTGTGTTGTGTCAATGCAACCATAGCTTCTCTTTTGACGAAAGCTTGGTTTTGTTTCCGATTTGATGATTATTCCCTATATCCTTGGATGTCTCTGGTAAATCAGCTATATAAAGTGTTCCTTTAATTGTTATTATTACAGCTTTGGACAGACATTCTAATAGAGCACAATGGGATGCATTTGCAAAAGGCAGGTGTTTGAAGCATTGTACTCATCGAAACCACATATTAAAAAGTTTGTCCACCTGCTTCCTTTTCTTTTTTAGCTCTGGAATGTAACTCAGTTGCAATGTCAGGAAAGGTAGGATTGAATAAAAGAGATATGTGAAATCCATGTTTTGTACACCATACAAAACAGCTTGTTCACACAAGCTTTATTTCTTTATTTTATTTCTCATTGAGGTAGGCATCTAGTTTCTCATATATTGATAACATGCCTTTCAGAGTTGGCCACTGATGCAATCCATATTGTGTCCTGATTAAATATTACATTTTTCAATACATTCCTGAGTAGTCCCAGAAGGCCATGTTCTCAAGATACCATGTTAACAATGCTCCAGATTTTGACTTGAAACCTAAATAGAGTTGGAATTAGTATTTGACTGGGAAGTCAAAGTAATTACAAACTTCTGTATTATTTCGAAGAAAAATACATGTACTTATCCTTAAAGCCACCAGGAGCTGAGACCATTCTGAAATAGATTTCACTATCAAGGAGTATGCCCTAAATAAACTGTGCTCTGTAAGACTCTTTGGACCAGATAGACCAGAGTTCCCCAATGTTTCCGGCTTTGTGGACTGGCGGTAGGGGGGGGGGGAGAGGGGATGGTTCTACATGAGCGGCCAGCAAGCATGCGCACACAGCTTCATTTGCGTGAGTGGTGTGCATGCGTGCCTACCACTCATGGAAATGGAATGCACGTGCATGCCTTTGCCTGCTGCTTGCACTTGCTGGCCATATTTGTGGTTTGGTTGCAATCCCCTCATGGCTGGGGACCCCTAAGATAGACCATTAAACTGTAGGATCAAGGTATCAGTAAGAGTTTTGATTAAGATCAGAATGAATGAAGGCAAATATACAGTACATGTCCCACCAGGATAATGTTGCAGGATCCAATCAAAATCAGAATGGCCAACAAGTGGCCTTCAGATATTATTTGAATATTTATCATTGGACATGTTATGGGGGCTATTGGGAATTACTCTTCAGTCATATCTAGAGATCACATATTGCCCATCTCTACTTTAGAACCCTACTGAGCAATAGTCTGTCTGTCAGTTCTTCCACAGAACAGTATTAGGTTTCCATAATAAATAAACCTGCTTAAGAAATGTTTCTGATTTCAATCTGTACTTTAGATTTGGCAATAGACAGCAGTTACCAATAGTGCCACATATTGGAGATATACAAGGAACCCATTTAATGTTTGAGGCCTACACTGCAAAGCATGTGGGTATGGTCTCACTCACAGGCATCTTAAAATAATGGCCACTGTATATAGGAGGGACAGGTGTTGCCCAAGTTGAATTACAGTAAAGAAGAGAAACCATAAAGCCAAGCCCATGTCAGCCCAAGTCAGAAAGCATCACTTTTGAGGTAGAGTGGGAAACGCAATTGCAGGCTGATTTCACACTGAGAATAAATGAGAGTATTGTATCTATAAGTGAAAGAGTATCTATTCAAGCCCAGTGTCCACTTATAATAAAGTGTGCAGAAGAACCCTAAATTTTAAAACATTTTAATATAATTCACCTATGCCATCTGAGACAAATGATCACTTAAGCAAGCTAACTATGCTTTTTTCAGCATGTTAAAGGAAGTGATACATGTAAATGGGTTATCATTCTTCAGGACCGATACTGATCAATCTGCTGTGATATTGCCCTAGGGTTAGATACCACCTCCCCAGAGCCTAATAGTTCAGTATAGGACAGTAGACTCCAGAACTATGACTTGAGCTGAATATATAATAGTGATAACTTTTGCAATGTTTGCTCCTACTCCCAAAAGAAAATCTTAAAACATACTGTATATATTAATTTGCCCGATGAATATAGCTAGCTTTTTAATTCTGTCAGACTCCAAGAAAAACACATGCCTTCTTTCTTATTTCTTTAATTTAACCTTCTTTCCCCACTAGCTGCAAGGCTTAATCGTGACCAGAGAGAGATAAGCTAGTCATTGAGGCTGGGATATTGGTTACAAGGATTCTGGTATGGGTATATGTAATTACTGTTTTTTTGTCTCTACTGAGTCTGATGTGATTTTATTTGGTTTTCCTTGTGTTAAATACTAGGACTGAAGCACATAGGCTTCAGTCAGGTCCTCCATTCCGGTGGGAAGAATACTGAGTGCTCATTGGTTGAACAGTCTGACAGCTCCCTATAAAAGGGCTAGCTGTCAGACAAGGCTTTGCTGGATTGAATAAAGAGCTGTTGTTGTCACTACCTCTGCTGTCTGCCTCATCCATTCACCCTACGCCAGTGTTCTGGCGACGAAGGTGGGATCGGAAGGCAGATAATAAAAAGAGCTGACCAACGCAATCCAGCCTGGGGAGTAAGCATTCAGCACAAACGGCCTTCAGAAGCGCCACTCATCTGGAATGATGACGCACGCCCCGCTGAGTCACTTCAACCCAGCATTGGGACACTTATATGACTCGCTTCGAGTGCTTCATGGAGGCAAATGACCTCCTCGGGTTGTCTGACAGCCAGAAAAAAGTTCTATTTCTGAGTTACTGTGGAACAGACGTATTTGAGACTGGCCAGGCACTAGCAGAACCAATGCCGGTCCAGATGGTCACCTGGTCCGCACTTCAGACCATGCTAAAGATGCACTATGCGCCAAAACCCTCCAAATATGTGCGGCGGCATGAATTCAACATGCGGAACCAGAAGGAGGGGGAATCAATCAACAAATATGTTGCCACGCTTCGGAAAGCAGCTGCCCACTGTGATTTCCAGGACTTGGACGAACTGCTGCTTGACTGAGTAATTTGCGGAGTGCGTGACATAAACCTCCAATGGAGGTTATTATCCAAAATGACCCTCATGCTCCAGGTCGCCCTAGATGAGGCAAGGGCATCAGAAGCATCGACCAGGTCAAGTGAAACCCTTCAGCAGCAGAGCAGCCTGAAAAGCATGCGCAGAGCTGTCACCGTTCATCATGAGAACTCTGCACGAGATCTCTTGCCTAACAGCGAGGAGGAAGTTTGCTGCCTTCGCTTCAAAAAATGAGAAGGGGCAAATGCACCAGACGACCGAGTCTCACTGTGTGCCGGCTGTGAGGGGAACATTTCCATACAGTATGGAAATCAACACCAGGTCATCACTAACCGTTGTGTCCTGGGCCATGCTGCAAAGAGCCATCCCAGGCATCCAGAGGCGACAGCTACGGTGCCAAGACCTACGGCTCGCTGACTACCAGGGGAACTGCATCCCTGTCATAGGCTGTGGCATGTTTTGTGTCAAATTCAAGAGCTTTGACGGGCCACTCACACTGACGGTGGTCAGCGGGTCTCTGCCAAGCCTGCTCAGCTTGGAATGGTTTGAGGCCCTGGGCATGGGGGTAACCGGCATCAATGCTCTCTGCGCCGCCGCCACCGAGGACCTGTTCTGTGAGTTCGAGGACGTTTTCAGTGGCAGTCTGGGTACGTACAAGGGGACCCCTATATTGTTTAACCTAGATCCTAATGTCGCGCCAATTCGACTCAAGGCCTGAAGGCCCCCTCTCGCCCTCTGGCCAAAAATTGACAAAGAATTAGACAAGCTAATTGGCCAGGGAATCCTAGAGCCCATAGACCATGCCCGTTGGGAAACCCCAATAGTGACCCCAATAAAGTCTGACGGGTCGATCCACCTCTGCGCGGACTATAAGTGCACATTAAACAAGGCGTTGCAGCAGAGCACCTATCCGGTTCCTATAGTCCAGCATCTACTGCCTTCCCTGGGACCAGGAAAAATCTTCGAAAAATTAGATCTCACGCAGGCCTACCAGCAGTTGCCTGTAGATGGTGCTACTGCAGAGGCCCAAACCATTGTCACACACAGGGGTGCGTTTAAATACAAGCGGCTACAGTTTGGGGTTAGCATAGTCCCCGGACTATTCCAAAGCATTATGGAAAGGCTATTGGAAGGAATACCGGGGGTCGTACCATACTTTGATGACATTTTGGTCTCAGCAAAAAATAAGGAACAACTTTTCCAACACTTAAGAACAGTGTTTAGCATAATTAGAGACAAGGGGCTGCAATTAAAAAAGAGAAAAATGCCAAATTGGGGTGCCTAGGGTCGAATTCTTAGGGTACCTGGTAGACAGCTCTGGGATCCACCCCACAAATTCCAAAATCAAAGTGATTCAGGACGCCCCTACTCTCCGGAACCAGACTGAACTGCAAACGTTCCTCAGGCTCCTTAATTTCTACAGCATTTTTCTTAAACAGAAGGCTACTGTAGCCGAGCCTTTACACAAACTGCTCGGCAAGCACGCGAAATGGACCTTGGGCAAGACTGAGGCAGCCGCCTTCACAGCGGTCAAGCATCTACTGTCAGCGGACAGCTTCCTGGTTCAGTACAACCAGACGTTTCCCCTCGTTTTGGCCTGCGACGCGTCTCCCTTCGGCGTCGGAACTGTCCTCAGCCATCGCCTGCCAAATGGAACCAAAGCCCCTATCGCTTTTTACTCTCGGACCCTGTCCTCCACAGAAAGGAACTATAGCCAGCTGGACAGGGAAGCACTGGCTGCGGTGGCTGCGGTCAAACGGTTTGTCTATCTCTACAGGCGGCAATTTGACCTGATCACAGACCACAAGCCACTGCTGGGACTCCTGGTTGGGGACAGCTCCACGCCTGCCTCCCTTTCACCGCGAATGACTCGTTGGGCTATTTTTTTTAGCCACTTATAGTTACCGGTTGATACATCATCCTGGACAAACTCTGGGTCATGCTGATGCCCTCAGCAGATGCCCCTTGCCCGAACTGGTGGACGACCCTACTCCTGAGACACCTGTCCTGCTGATTGACTGCCTGGCAGCAGGGCCTGTGACATCAAGCGAGATTGTGAGTCACTCGGCAAAGGACAAAACCATTACTCAGGTTCTGCACTGGGTGTTGAGGGGGTGGCCAAAAGGGTCTGTTAGGCCAGAGTTCAGAGCCTATGTTAACAAACAGAAGGAATTGTCTGCACTTAAAGGTTGCCTTCTATGGGGGGACCGGGTGATTGTTCCACCAAAACTGCATGTTGCAGTATTAGAGGCCTTGCATGTGGGGCATCCGGGGATTGTCCGGATGAAGGCCTTGGCCAGAAGCTATGTCTGGTGGCCTAACATGGACAGGGAAATCACCGAGTGGGTGGCAACCTGCGCTCCGTGCCAGGAATCTAGACCAGCTCCCCCAGAGGCGCCCACACGCGAATGGGAAAAGCCGAAAGCACCCTGGTCCAGGGTGCACATTGATTTCACTGGCCCCACTCACGGCAAACATTCCTCATAGTTGTGGACGCATACTCGAAGTGGTTGGAAATAGCCCACATGACCTCCATGATGGCAAAGGCGGTTATCAAGGTGCTACGGAGACTTTTCTCTACACACAGCCTGCCCAATGTCTTGGTTTCTGACAAAGGGCCCCAATTTATGGCCATTAACTTTGAAACCTTTTTAGCCGAGCAGGGAATCAGGCATGCCCTTTGCTCGCCATTCCATCCGGCCAGCAATGGTCAAGCGGAAAGAATGGTGAGATCGGCCAAAGAAGCCCTTTCTAGGATGGGCCCAGGTGATTGGCAAACACGCATTGACAAATTTCTCCTAGTGCAGCATATCATGCCTAGTGCCACCACTGGTAGAAGCCCCTCTGAGCTTCTAATGGGTTGCCGACTAAGGTCTCCCCTAGATCGGCTACACCCGAACTACTCTGCCAAGGCCCCAGTAGACTCCCATAGCCAGCTCCGGCAATTTAGCCTAGGGGATCAAGTATACGCCCACAACTATGCTGGGGGTCTTCTCTGGGTTCCTGCCACGGTCACAGAAATCACCGGCCCTCGTTCTTACCGCTTAGAGCTCAAGGACGGTAGGAGCTGGAGACGGCACATTGACCAACTCCGAGGCCGCCTCAGCCACTCCATGCTTAGGCTACCAGAACTAACTTCTGCGCAAACGCCTAACCAAAAAGAGCAATCACTAGCTCCTAACTTAGACAATTCAATCCGACCAAGTCCGGAAGACTTACCGAAGGACGCCAATGCCAGGGGACGAGTTCCAAGCGAACCAGTTCTCGGAACTCCAGCCACGCCCCGGGTTGAGTTCCAGATGCTTCCATTAGTCGAGGCAGGGAGCAACAGAAGCTCGACCGACCTGACTGCTCACCCAGCTCCGAATGAGCGGCACAGGTCTGAAAGACTAACTAAATGTCCCGCCTATTTGCATGACTACGTCACACGTTGGGTTAACCCAACTAAGAGGGGAGGGGTGTTAAATACTAGGACTGAAGCACATAGGCTTCAGTCAGGTCCTCCATTCCGGCAGGAAGAATACTGAGTGCTGATTGGTTGAACGGTCTGACAGCTCCCTATAAAAGGGCTAGCTGTCAGACAGGGCTTTGCTGGATTGTAAATAGTTGCCTAAATAAAGAGCTGCTGTTGTCACTACCTCTGCTGTCTGCCTCATCCATTCACCCTACTTAACACCTTGGTTCAATGAAATGATTTGTTTTTATTTTGTTTGCCACACAGTTTATTGGAAAGGCAGACAGACATATAAATTGGAGGGGTGAATGGATAAGTAAATAAATAAATATTGGTATTGCTAAATGAATTTGATCACAGATGTAACTTCAGGATATTGCCATAGAGTAAGCTCACATGTGCATGTTCATATCACTGGATATCACTAAATATACTCATCGGTCACAAACAATGAGTAACACGTAAGAATGAATACCGCCAGAGATCTGACATGCTGAGCAGACGTTTCCCATTATTTCGCTACTCTATTAAACTTAATTCATGCATTCCAGGCCCTTAGATAATGCATGGAGGGACTGAGTAAAGGATATGGCAACCCTACTAGTGAGAGCAGAAAAGGAAGCTGGGCTGAGGCTGAGACTTAAACATTCAAGTCTGTTTACTGTTGATCTGTTGCCTTGATGGGGGTTTAAAACCCTCATTGTCTAATTAAGCTAATTGGGATAGAGTGGGGCTGGAGAAGATTAAAATGAATGATAAACAATGCATATTTTATTTGATATTATTTGAACTGGTTTCACTTATCTGGAGCGATCTTTCTCTTGTTTTTATGCTCCTTAATTTGTCCATGAAGTTCTGTATCTAATCATTAGTTGAGCAACCAATAATCTTCCTCCATCCCCTCCACCTCCTTTTACGACCAACTTTAATCTTTGGACTCAGTGAAAAAACATGCTTTCCCCTATCATAACTAGTTTAACAAAAAAAAAAAAATCCCTTTCAAGTTTAGATGGCTCAGATACAATGGCTTTCCTGCAACTTCATGCTGGAGAAAGGAATTTATGTTACAGGAAAAAGAAGGAGAGAAAAGAAAGAGATTTATGATAGCATTGTATTTCCATTTGAATATGGAGAGTTAATAACATGCATATGTTTTTTTTAATTATTATTTTAAGATTTAAGCTATGCCATCGGCAAAAGGAAACCTGGAAATGGTGGGACTGGCAAGACTCAATGAATAGCTTAATCTGGATTTCATTCATAAACAGCAGCTCACACACAGGGAAGGAGCTGGCGTGTTTCGCCAAATCGGAACTGGAGTAAGTGCCAGGATTTCCTGATTTGTTTACATTGCTCAAAACCTTTTCTTTCCCCCGGAGTAGGACAAAATTAGACTTCCTTTTCCACTTTTGGCCCTATCAAAACTATTCTTGCTTGACATTCAGCTCTTTTCCCTTTATTCTCTTTTGTTTCATTCTCAGCTGGATTCTTTTGTCCTGGGGGGGGAGGGGGGGAAAGAGAGAGATAATGAAAGATGCTAATCTGTGACAATAATTACAAGGTGACTGAGTTCGCTGATTCTTTTTTCAGTGAGACTAACCCAGTGCCCAGGGCTTTTTCCAGAAACCTTTGGATGTACCCCTTTCAAAGCAAGTGCTTTAGCAAAAGATAGCATGACTGATAGCGCCCCTCATGCTTGAAGCAAACGTGTTGCAGTATGAAACATTGGGAGAACCCCCAAATATGCAGGGGGTACGCGCGTGCCAATTCATTTACATCTTGTCGATGAAGCCAGACACAGAATTAGCAGGAAAAATCAGACGGGAGAGATCATAGGACGTAAAGCACTTTCCCTGAAACTTGGAGCTTTGGAGGCATCTGAAGGCTTTCCATTTCATCTCGCTGTTTTGATCTCTTGTTTTCTGGCCTTGACTGTAACCACAGCATGTTGTCAAGGAACATATTTGCTAATCAGCAGTGTTTATTTGCACGGAATAGCCTTTTGACCAATTCTTTCAAAAGGAAACCACCATGACCTGAATTGAGGCCACTCCTTCTGTAATAGCTAAAGAAAGAAAAATACAGTCTATATGGCTACCGTTTGTATCCCAAAGTAGCTGTGGGATGTTTCGCTGAAACACTGCTTTTTGATCATGGCATGCAGAAACCCACAGTAGTATTTCCTTATTTATCCCATGCTAGGTGTTCTCTTACCACTTCCACACCTAAGGCATGCTTAAGGATCAAACACATGTATGCACACATATGATAAGGGATGATCACCAAGATACATAGCACTCAAGGCTAGTCAAAGAATCTGAGCACCGGATGCTGGACTTCATAAAAACTCCTCTCTTTCCCCAGAAGTTGAAAAAAAAATGAACTCAGCAAGAAATAGTATTGTGATTCCTCCCAGATTGCTAAAAGCTGCTTGAAACAGTTACTTAATTCCAGCCATCTCTGCTGTCATTCTCTACAGTCCATTCATCAGGCATTCAGTGTTTTAGGCTTCATTTCAGCCAATGTTCTTTTAAATTATGTGTGGGTGACCTCTAGGCCTGAGGTCACATGTTACCCCAAAGATCCCTCTGATAATTTTTGGCTGATTGATTTCTTGCTATTGTAGGGTAGGAATCACATGAAAACTGTAGTACAAATCAGAGGTGGGTTCCTACCGGTTCTAACCGGTTCTTTAGAACCATTAGTAAACCAGTGATGATGTCACGGAACTGGTTCTTTTGGTGTGTTCCGTGGGCGCCGCCATCTTGGATTTTGCTTCTGCGCATGCGCAGAAGCTATTTTTTGATTGCTGCAGGGGGCGCGCACGCGCAAAACGCGTGCACGTGCACGGCGCGACCCTGAACGAACCGGAAGCAAATGGATCCAGAACCCACCCCTGGTACAAATTTTTTTAAAAAAGAACCTTCATGGAGGTTGAAATCACGAAGAAGGAGGAGTAGATGAGAAACTGGAGAAATTCTATTGAAATTCCCTAGAAAAGAGTCAAAATCCCACAGTGCTGTTTTCTACCAATTTCTAAAGCAAAGGAGAAGTGAGATGCATCGAGCTTTCAGATAAGTACTTTCCCCAACATAGACACATCTGCACATAGACAAACATATACACTGGAAATGATTCAGATGTGACATCAGGGCATCCATCCAAAGGTTTCTAATCACCAAAGAATAACACTGAAATAAAATTGTAGCCCCTAGTTTCAAAAAACACCCCCAGATAATTAAACTGATTTTTCAAGAGTAATGTCCCATTTGAATAAACTGAATTCCTGATCTGGAGACTTTTTCCTGACCCGTAGTGTTGTTCATCTTGCCTAGATTAGCATACTGTTGGAAGTCTTGTTGGGTGTTCAGAACTTCATCAGCTTCCCAGGTAGTAGATGAAAATGAAACTACTGCTTTACTCAAAGTTAAATATCTGTATTGGAGATCTGTGAACAGAAGGCACATGCAGCAGCTGGTTAGAAATCTTAGACCAGGATCAAAGAAAAAACAGCTCACAAGACAGAAATCAGGATTGATGTGTAATATAGGCAAAATGTAGTCAAGTATTAAGAACAAGAATTTACTATTGTTGAATTCCTGCAATGCGGGTGTATCTGTGAGAAGTATTAATAACATATATTTTTCCTGCTCCTCTTCTAGTTTGTTCTAATGGAAATAATCTCAGAAAGTTCAATTTGTCTTCCTAATTTATCTAAGTTGCATCAAAGATTTTACTTCTGACTGTCAACTCACTACATCTTTGCTCTTGTAGATTCAGAGGAATTCTAGTTCTGGATCAGATAGAGGCTAACTCAGCTGTTCCTAGATGAGATAATGAAAACTTTTCTGGTTCTTTTGCTTGGGATTCATCACAATCCTGTAAATGCTGGAAGCTTCCTGTTAATCTTCTGCTCTTCTTGGAAAGAACAATGTTTCATACGTGTAGGAGACAGGATACAATTCTAAGCAACACCATTAGTCAGTATCCAAAAGGCTGAATTTAAGTTTCCCATCGTCACTTTTTGACATTGATCTCCAAGGAACGATTGAATTCATCTTACAGATTCATTCCTGAATCAATTTGGCACAATACTGGAAAAGGGAAATCTTGCTGATAAAACAAGGTTGGGAGACTAAAACTGGAGGATAAGAAGCAATGGAAAAAATTGCCTGTATATATTCACAGCAAAAGCCTAACCGAATTCTTCCTGTGTACACAACATACGGTATTATATACAGTAAGACGAGCTAAGATATTTAGAATATGATTTTTAAAGACTAAAAGAGAAACTTAAAAATAACTATACAATGTTCCAAATAGAAATGAGATATAATTGCAGATGTCCAAAGCATAGTGTATTTAAGCATATTTAAGCAGGGTTGAGTAAAAGGGAAGAAGGGCCACTATAATGTTCTTGTTCCTTTTCTCTCTATTTAGCCCTATTTTTTATATAATCATCACATTCTTCAACTTCTGCTTTAATGTACGTATATGCATATGTATTTCTTTCCCTTTTTTTGTTCTTGCTCTTTTTGTTTGTTTGTTTGTTTGTTTTTACCTAATTAATAACAAAAAGCAAACCCATTCTTTGCAAAGGGACCAACAGGATCAGTAATCCTGAATCCTGCTGGGCGATCCGGCTGAACTAACAAGGACATCCTTCCTCTGACTTAGACATTTCTGATGTCTAATGATGATGCAGGTCAGCTAAGAGAGTCTTCCAAAGCTAGGAGGCCTGAGGCCAAATTGAAAGGGTCTATTCGTCCACTTTTCATCCGAGCCCTTGAGGCTGACATGCCAACCCAATTCTATCATCCATTTGGTTGAATTCATTAATTTTAACAATTCAGTTAAAGGTCCAAATGTAAAATATATTTGCCAGTAATTTTTGAAAAAAAAAACATTTGTATCAATGGACTTTAACCTTCACACAGTGGAAAAAACAACAGATGAAATAAACACATGATTATAGCAGATCACATATATTAACAATCTCTGCCCTGAATTACTGTTCTTTCTGAGCTGAATTGCCTGCCCAGTGGGTACACATAGGGGGCCTGTTTAAAGTACCCACCTACTGGAATAATTGGAAGAAATAGGCATTCCACACAGGGGTGGGTTCTGGATCCTTTTGCTGCCGGTTCGCTCAGGGTCACGCCATGCGCGCGTGCAGCAATAAAAAAATAGCTTCTGCGCATGCGCAGAAGCAAAATCCAAGATGGTGGCGCCCACGGAGACACCGATGGAACCGGCTCTGTGACGTCATCGCCGAGCTACTAACGGTTCTAAAGAACCGGTTAGAACCGGTAGGAACCCACCTCTGATTCCACATGATGGAATAGCTTGCCTCTGGATGCAAAAGTTGCACCTTCTCTTATGGCTTTGCAAACTATTATTAAGGCTTCATTTTTCCAGAAGACTGTTGGAGATGGGACATTAATGTAAGATACCATGGTTTGTTGTCATGAATGCAGGATTAATTTTATCAAGTTATGTATTGTGATTAATGTAGGATTATGATATGTGGTCACTAGGTATAGTTTATTTTTACATGTTAAATTATAGACCATATATCTGTTTTTATTTTGTATTTGCTTTGTGTGTAAACCGAGCAACGTGATAGCCTAGTGGTTGAAACTTCAATCCTAGGTAGCGGCAGATGTTTCTCTCCTAAGACACAAAGAAAAAAATATCTGCTGCTAACTCCACGTGGCATCAGGAAGGGCATCCACCCAGTAAACGCTCAGTTCCATCCCATCAGTCCAAGTCTACCCTGAATTAAGGGATTACAGGGTTGTAAAAAGGAAGTTTATTTGCTTTGTGTAAACTGTTTAGAGTCAGCTGTACAAATGTTTACATTAATAAATGTATACATTTCATATATTTCTACTGATTTTATAGAGAGTTCATAGAACAACATTAACTATAATAGTAAGAGCAGCTCCAGAATCCATAACGCAACAGTGAATTATATTGTTTGCTGAAATGTACAATAAATAATGATTAACTTCTCCTGAGCAGTTAAAGAGAAGTATTAGGAACTTTCATTGGGACAAAGACAGTTACAAAAGTTACCAGTCTCTTTCTGATAGACAACTTTTTAATTTTCAATTTCTCCCAAGGTGTTGCCGATAGTTAAATGATCTGCTGAAATCAGTTTGTGAAATTAGGATGTAAACTCAAAAGAAGAGGTACTCTCCCTACCTCTCTATTTATGGCTGAACAAATTGGCATTTCTGGTGATAAGGCTGTGATTTTTCTAAAGCTGCTCAAAAACCAGATGTGTCTACTAACTGAGGGAAAGATGTGCAGATCTGGGGGGAAAAGAGCTAAAGAAATCATGTAAAGATCTTGTTTTAATAAAGCTCCTTGTTTGGCGTGAGAATAATAGCTCTTTATGGAATTCCGACCTATTGTTATCTGATTGGATGCAGAGATGCTGGAAATGTTTTCAGATGACATATAAAAACCTACTTTCTAAGCAGTTGAGGGGATGTAAGCTCTCACGGCACCTCTGAAAGAGTGGGGCTGCTAATGTTTGCGTGAGATTGGCTTACCCCAGTGCTGATAATCACATTCTTGCTAGCTTGCTTCACCCTTGTCTCTTAAGGTCCCAGCTCATTTAGGGCTTTACAGGAAATAACTTACATCCTTAAATCACACCTGGAAAAAGAGCTGGCAGCTAGAGAATAGACATAGGGAGTGGCTCAAATTTGCCCCTGGTGGGAGAGTCCACAGAAAGAGGTTCAAGGAGATTCTGCTTCATTTGCTACTAATAGCAGCTTTAAGTAGTAAATAATAAATAGCTGTTAGTAAATAGCAGCTCTGGGGAAGAACAGTTCTCTTCGTCAGAACAATGCCATAGGGAGAAAGGAAGTCCTTTTCCTTCCTGCTTTGATCACAGTCCCCCATAGTTACTATTTAACAACAACAATAACAATGAAGATGTGAAGCATAATCATATATTGTATGCATTGTTTGCCACAAAGCAAGTGTTACCTTTAAGCCTATCTATGATTGGTTCAATTGTAAGGATGCCATGATTAAAAACATTTTACCTCATGACAAAGGGATACAAATATTCTGCCAATGATTGAAAAAGGAAGAAAATATTGTAAAATGAAAATAAAAATAAAAGGTTTGGGGATAGTCAGAAACACCTGTATGCCTGTGTAATGAAAGAGCTGGCTAGAAAGAGAAAAAGTTATTGTTCTGCATATAAGTACCGTATGCTGCAAGAGTCACTTTTGTGTAAGATGGGTGGCTATACAAATATGATAGATAGATAGATAGATAGATAGATAGATAGATAGATAGATAGATAGATAGATAGATAGATAGATAGATAGATAGATAGATAGATAGATAGATAGATAGATAATATAGCAGCAAAACTGTTGATTTCTATTAGGATAACACTTTGTTTTTTTGTAAATGAGTGCCACATATATTTTTAGTGGTAATGAACAGATGTTGACAATGGCAGTAGGTCTGTTTAAATTGTTTAAGTAAAGTTAGATGGTAGGTAGAATTAAGCTTTTATAATTAAAGAGTATAATTTTCATTGTGAATGTGATGTAGTGGTTATGGCTTCAGGTTAGAAACTGGGAGACTATGAGTTCTAGTCCCACATCAGGTACAAAGCCAACTGGCTGATTTTGGGCCAGTCCCTCAGCTCTAAGAACAAGAAAGCAAGGGCAAATCACTTCTGAAAATCTTCCCAAGAAAACTGTTGGGAGCCAAGAGTCAACACTAAAAGGCACAAAAATGAAAAATAAAATAAAATAAAATAAAGATATGTATTGATTTTAAATTTTTGTCTGTAATTTTAAACTGCAGCTTAGTTTGTATTGTGATTGGACCATGTTCTGGTAGGGAAGGAAGAATTCATAAAATAACGCTTTTGTATATTTCTAGTTAGGTTATTCCCCGCCCCCCCCCCGCCCCCCAAGAACCTAGGGAACAACATTTTGAAGAATCTAAGTTTAAATTGAATCAGATCTGAAATATGCCTCTGGACTTATCTAGAAAGGAGCTGTTGATTCTGGGCAAGGGCCTAAATCAGAGTTGACCATTTTCCCCCATGAAGACCACCATCACAACATCACTTCACCCCTTTTCTGCCTTGCATAATTTAACAATCCAGAGAAAACTTGAAGAGAGGAGAGAATATGCATAGAAAGGGAGGTAGAAGAATAGACATGGATTAGGAATCTCTGCCCTCATTCTGGAGATGGACAGAGCAGATGTAGATGTAAACCAATGATATGCCTCCCGCGCGCCCCCCCCCCTGTTTGTAAGGTCAAACTAGGCATATGTATACAAATGAAGTGTTCTGCAAATATGTCTGTGCTTTGCAGAAGGGAGACAGGCTGCATTTTGTTTTCACTACTTTGATAAATATTTATAAGCAGCCACATTAGAGTATATAGTAATACTTGATCTTTCCTTTTTTTTTTTAAGTTGCACATTTGGTAACTCTCTTTTACTTTCTCTATTTAACATATAAAACAACAAGGATTCATTTGAAAGCCCAGTGTAAGAATCACTGGAAGACTTTGGAGAAACCAAGAGGGAAGGAATCCAACACTTTCAACAGACTTGTTTGAGTCTAGTGCATTTGGAACTTTAAATCATTGCTCTTGCTTTGATCTTCCGTGCCATCTAGAGATAGGGATGCATCTTTATCATCGAATGCACAGTTCAATATGAGCCTTTCCTGGCTTTGATGTTTTTATTGGGTTTGTATCATTCTTACTCCTCTTGCTTTTTGTCTTCAGATGGTTTTTACTTGCTTAGCGATACAATTAGTTGAAAGTGACCCTGTCTCCTCTTACTGACTTCATGCATGTTTATATTGATGGGAAGACAGCCATGGCAAAAACAAGACAACAAAAAGAGGAAGAGCACTTCCATATTTGGTGTTCCAGCTGTTATTTACAGCACAGTATCCAGGGTCATTCCTCTGCTTGGCTGGCAACCATCCAAGCCCATTGTCAGCTTGGTGCACATGTGTCCTGTCACGTGTCTCCTCTGTGCCCCTTAGAAGTAAACATGTAGGAATGCAAACTTTAAAAAAAAAAAAAAGGAAGAAGAAGACAGTCACTTCCATAAAAGACAAAAGAAACTAGGTGGGCCAATAAGCGAAAGCTGCTTAAATTACAGGATATACAGTCAGCTCTATTACAGGGTATTTGTACTGTAAATGTCAACAAAAATACATCCTGTGTTCTGACTAGAGCTTCTGAAACTTTCTCATTCTGTTGCAGTCTTAGTCTTCAGCTGCCATAGAAACCATGATTCCCTTATCTTTGAAGAATGATAGGGTTCATGATTTTCTGATGGGGAATGTTGCTTCTAGATCAAGCCAGCACAATGCATGCAATTTGAATGTATCTCCCAGACCCAGCATAGTCATGGGAAAGAACTGTGAGGTTTTTTTTCTTCCTCCACAGCAGAAGGAAGAAAACTTTCCTAGCCATCCAGCTAGCCATCCGCCCACTGAGGAGCAGTTTGCTTTGTAGGCCTGCCCGTCCCCGCTTCGAGCCGAGTGTCAGTTTTATAACCTGCCATCTGGCTTAAAGCTCTTCTCTGTCGAAAGGAGGCGGAGGCAAGCAGCCCGCCGGGTGGATGCCTTCTTCCTCTCCCTCCTTCCTGACATGACGAGAGTAAGGGCGTTGCTGGCTGGGTCGCCCTGCAGGGGGAAAGTGGGCCATGCTGGACTGCGGCCTCGCTCTTTCTCCGAAAGGTGCTTTAGCCAGGCTGAGGCTCCTGGCAGCAACGCAGCAGGCAAGCTCTAACCTCGAAGCACGCCAAAGCTGGGCCAGCATCCATCAGCTCCAGAAGCAGTGCCCAAACGCTGCTCCGCCCTCACCGGGCCAGATCCCTCCCAGCTTGGGCTTTGCCTCTGCCTCCCGTTCCCCTCGCAGCGGATGCTTTCAAGACTCGTCCCCGAGCTGCTTGGCTGTTAGGCGATTGGATTCCACCTGCCCGCTCTCATTCGCTCCTTGGCGCCGGCTTTCGCTCGCTTCGGGGGAAACTGAGGGGGGGGGAATAACGGAGGGCCCAGCAGAAGCTTTGTGGCTGACTGGCCAGCAGCCGGCCTGAGCACCAAGGCATACCCACACGTGTCAAGATCCGTGACATGTGTGACATTATTGATTTATGTGTCCATGTGTAGGTGAGGGGGCCCATATTAGTCTTGTTCCAGCACTTAATAATCCTCTTGGTGGCCCTGTAGATGCATCTTGCATATCAATACAGAAGCCATGAAATAACTATGAATCTTTGTATTCCAAAATGGCACCATCCATGAGTAAGAGGGTTCAGGAAACTTCAAGATTTACTGAAGCACAATTTAAACAGGTCTTTAGGAGAAACTCTCAGAAAGCGCCATTTAGGCTCAATGGTCAAAATTGCTAACTGACCAATGAAAGTGTAAGAAGAGAGTATGAAGTATAGAGTAAGGAGAGAAATAGAAAACCAGAGGCATGGAGAGTACCGTATTTTTTGCACTATAAGATGCTCCAGACCATAAGACACACCTAGCTTTTGGGGAGGAAAACAAGAAAAAAAAATCTGCCTCTGCCCAGCAATTTGTCTCCTTGCAGCAAACAGCAAACAGCCTGGTCAGCTTCAGCACAGCCTGATTTAGCATGAGCAGCTGATTGGTGGTTGGATCGGCCTCCCGGAATACCGCCTATCAGCTGTTCCAATAGCAATAGCACTTAGACTTATATACCGCTTTACAGTGCTTTACAGCACTCTCTAAGCGGTTCACAGAGTCAGCATATTGCCCCCAACAATCTGGGTCCTCATTTTACCCACCTCAGAAGGATGGAAGGCTGAGTCAACCTTGAGCCGGTGAGATTTGAACCGCTGAACTGCTAAACAGTCAGCTGAAGTAGCCTGCAGTACTGCACTCTAACCACTGCGCCACCTCGGCTCTTCCAGGCTGCGGGGATCGCCACCACCCATAGCCACCATTGCCGCCCATCGCTGTTGCCTATCACCACCCATCGCTGCCGCCTATCGCCCCATTTTCGGTCTCCGTGTGTCCCATTTTCCTGAACAGCGGCGGTGCGGTGATACCCGCCGCCTGGAATGGGCCAAAAATGGGATGCGCAGAGGCTGAAAATGGAGTGCGTGGAGGCCGAAAATGGGATGCGCTGAGCCCGAAAATGGGGCACGCGGAGGCAGCGATAAGCAGCGGCAGTGATGGGCAGTGCCACCGCCGATGGCCGGTGACAATCCCCACAGCCTGGAACAGCTGATCGGTGGTATTTCGGGAGGCCAACCGCCAATCAGCTGCTCGTGCTAAATCAGGCTGTGCTGAAGCTGACCAGGCTGTTTGCTGTTTGCTGTTTGCTGCAAGGAGGCAAATTGCTGGGAGGCAGAGGCCGAAGGGTGGGGGCCGGCAGGTGGACAGGGCTTCGGAAACATTCGGTCTATAAGACGCACAGACATTTCCACCCACTTTTGGTGGGGGAAGGGCATCTTATAGACTGAAAAATACAGTATCTTGGAACATGGCATGGCTGGTTGCTGGAGTTCTGAGGACTCCCAACAGCTATGTCCACATATACAGATGTATTGTATAAACTTGTCTGAAAATCAAAGATATGTTTGATTGCTGCAGAGTTGAAAAAATTAGCATAGCAGTTTGGGTAGGATTATTTGTGACAGCCCACTACTAAAACAATGGTACAAAGAGAACCTGGTAAGTGTTTTTTTCTGGTAAGACTGGTCTATCAGGGCAACCTGGTCTACCCAAATATGGGACAGAGCATACTGCTTCTGCTTTCACCTTTCAGCCCCATTCCAGGAGCTTTTGCAGGCAGTTGCTTTTGCGACAAACTATTTTGTGTTGGTAAATAGAAATTTAACAGAACCTGGTAAGATCGACAAGTCATTGCAAGATATTATCAATGGGAGGTGAACCTAAAAACCTGATTCCCAGAAACTCCTGGGAGGCTGAAAGTGTGGTGGGTGGGTACTTAATGGTAAGCTGGGTCTCCAACAGAAGACACCAGTGAGTAGTGATATCCAACCTAATGCAATGCATTTGATTGTGGAGAGAAGGAACAAAAGAAAGTTGATTTTCTAGGAGAGCCTGGATCCAGAATTTACCATTATCTGCCATGAATTGCTGTTGTCTTGTAGCCAATCAGCCAATGGCAAGGGCAAAGCTTTCCTCATGTGTAGATCTTGCTATTTGAAATCCATTGATCTGCCTGATCAGGGTCAGGTTCAAAGCATATAGGAAAGGAAGATTTAACTTTTCTCCCCTTTCTAGCACTGGTGTCCAGTGCATGGGGGTCTAAAAAGATCAAATTTTCTAGTTCTGGCAGCATGATTAAAACCTTTGTAGATGTACGCAACTTTGGAGGGATTTTAGTCATGCTACTGTGACTGCCATCTTGCCTTTTTGTATATCTCTGCAGATTCTGCTTGCTACTGAACAGTAAAAAACATCCAGAAGCAATAGAATCCTTTATTCTTTGTATTTATTTTACCACTGCTACTGTTATAGAAAGAGAAAAGAGATTTTTGTAAGCATTTGGGCTGAGTCTATTGCACACCCCCTTGAGAAAGCTGTTTGGTGGCATAAAATATTTAAAATAAAACAGGAAAGACAGTGCCATTTTGTGCCTCTTCCTTTCTTTTCCAAGGAATTATATTAAAAGGAATAATTAGCTTTAGGACTGGTTTAAAAGAAGTCGGGGGTGTGAGAAAACTGATACATTGTGGTCAAATGCACAATGGCTCTGAGGAAGCTGCAGCTGTTTCCTATGAGTAAGTATCAACTTTCCACCTAAACTCCTTTTTGGACCTTAATATGGGAACCCATCATGAGTCTTGTAAAATTTCACATACACTTCTATAATGTGGTGGCAATACATCCTGTAAATATGTTTCATGCCTTGGGCAAGCTGTTTTCAGGCACACATTTTCAGCTTTGAAGAAAGACGAACCAATTCTTAATTTGGAGAACAGTCACGCTGGCTTTAAAGCACTGAGCTGTAGTGAATCATTTGTTACTTTTATGGGGATTAAGGATGGTATTGCAAGCAGGACGGTTGCATAATCTTTCTGTGAGGGGATGAAAGGAAAAAGTGACCAAAACAGGGGAGTTCTTTAAACACACAGAATTGCCCTGCTTAAAAAATGAACTTGAGAAATAATTGAAAGTTGTTCAAAATCAAGAAAAAATATCTAGAGGACATTCTATTCTAATCCACCAAGTACCATGGAATTTATTTAAACACAAACAATTGCTCTTCTTAAAAAATGAACTTGAGAAATAATTGAAAGTTGTTAAAAAAAAAAAAAAAATATCTAGAGGACATTCTATTCTAATCCACCAAGAAACACCCTTATCAGAATAGAATAGAATAGAATAGAATAGAATAGAATAGAATAGAATAGAATAGAATAGAATAGAATAGAATAGAATAGAATAGAATAGAATAGAATAGAATAGAATAGAATAACAGTTGGAAGGGATCTTGGAGGTCTTCTAGTCCAACCCCCTGCTTAGGCAGGAAACCCTACACCACTTCAGACAAATGGTTATCCAACATCTTCTTAAAAACTTCCAGTGTTGGAGCATTCACAACTTCTGGAGGCAAGCTGTAAGTACAGCACTCTGAAACTAGCCCACTCAGAAGATTGCTGGAAACTTAGATCTGATCTTTCACTCATGCACCATTGAAAAAGTTCTAGAATGACTGCACCAGGAGCATGATCTTGGTCAGCTGCCCTAGATTTGGCTGTTAATACTTTCAACTGAATAAAAGATGTTTGAAAAATCTCATTGAAACTTTCTTCTATGACCACCAGGTGTAGATGTGTTCAGATGATTCTTAAGATGACTGTCTCACACCAGAGGTGGATTCCTCCCGGTTTAGACCGGTTCTATAGAACCGGTAGTAACTTGGCGGCCTGGGTCGCTAGAACCGGCAGCGACCCAGGCCTGCTATGCCCCAGAACTGGCTTTTTTGGCAGCGCCATAGCCACTGCCATCTTGTTTTTTGCTTCTGCGCATGCGCAGAAGCTTTTTTTAAGCACTGCGCCCGCGCGGCACCCCGCTAAGCGAACCGGAAGCGAAGAAAAGAAGAACCCACCCCTGCCTCACACAGTATGGTACTCCAGAATCTATCACAGATTATTTATTTATTTATTTATTTATTTATTTATTTATTTATTTATTTGTTTGTTTATTCATTTATTTATTTATTCATCCATCCATCCATTTTCTTATTATTTTCTCACTAGTATTGAGTTGCTCCAACAGCTCTTTGTTTTTTGTACCTTTTTAAAAAAAATGTGTAACACATCAATGTTCTAGTGAACACTGTAAATTTTTATTTAAACATGAACATTCACAGGAATGAATCAGTTTGGCCCAATAACCATGTCGATGCCATCAGTTGGACCCCGGCAAACCCCTCC
>QLTV01003764.1:5783722-5796202 GCA_003457575.1 Thermophis baileyi | reverse complement strand
GGTCGTTTGCCTGGAGGAACCATTCGAACCTCTCCAGGTATGCATCCCACGTCTCTGTGGCTGGGCTGTACGCCTCAAAAGAGGTCGGGTTGTTGCTGTTGCCGGCCATCCTGAAAAGGACGGGCTGAGGCGATCGCCTTCGTGACTGGCAGCTCCAAGTGTCTCCTAGCTCAGTTTGAAGGTTCCGATTCCCTGTGCCTCAGTATCCCACCTTCGTCGCCAATGTTAGATCCTTAACGCGAGGGCGGAAAGTACTGAGGCGAGCCAGATCGTGGATCGGAACAAGCCTTTATTAAGGCTAACAGGTTAACAGCAACTACAGCAGAAGAACAGCTCCGTACAGCCAGCGAAAAGCCGGTCGCGTCTGACAGCTCTTTTATAGCCGGCTGTCAGATGCGCCGGCCAATGGGAGTGCTCTAAACTCCCGCTCTCAGGCAGCTCGCGTCTTAGCCTATCAGAGAGGTTCCAAGGCAGACTTGCTCGTCCTGAGGGGTGGCACAGAACAAGCCTTTATTAAGGCTACCAGATTAACAGCAACTACAGCAGAAGAACAGCTCCGTACAGCCAGCGAAAAGCCGGTCGCGTCTGACAGCTCTTTTATAGCCGGCTGTCAGATGCGCCGGCCAATGGGAGTGCTCTAAACTCCCGCTCTCAGGCAGCTCGCGTCTTAGCCTATCAGAGAGGTTCCAAGGCAGACTTGCTCGTCCTGAGGGGACGTAGCACAACTGGTCTATTCTTTCTTGCCAGTTTCCCGGGCCCATTCTGGTGAGAGTTTCTTTGGTCATTCTCACCATTCTTTCCGCCTGACCATTGCTTGCCGGGCTGAATGGCGAAACGAGGGCATGTCTTATGCCCAGGCCGGCCAGGAAGGACTCCATCTGCTTGGCGGTGAGTTGGGGTCTGTTGTCCGAGACGAGGACGTCGGATAGGCCGTGTGTCACGAAGATTCTTCTTAATGCCCTTATGGTTGCTTCCGTGGTCACTGTGGACATGCTCACGACTTCCAGCCATTTGGAGTACGCGTCCACAACAATCAGGAATGAC
Organism: Thermophis baileyi; assembly: GCA_003457575.1. Taxonomy (NCBI): domain Eukaryota; kingdom Metazoa; phylum Chordata; class Lepidosauria; order Squamata; family Dipsadidae; genus Thermophis; species Thermophis baileyi. Next base: position 5,795,158 of record QLTV01003764.1, on the reverse strand, counting down.
TGTCCTGCCATAGGCCCCGCGAAGTCAATATGCAGTCGGGACCATGGGCCCTTGGGTCTTTCCCACTCCAGGGTTGGTGTATGGGGAGGAGCCGGTCATGTTTCTTGGCACGGCATGCAGGTTGCTACCCACTCTGTGATGTCCTGGTCTAGATTGGGCCACCAGATGTAACTTCTGGCCAGCACCTTCATGCGGACTATTCCTGGGTGCCTTTGTTCTCCTTGTCCTTCTTCAAGATCCCACCTTCATTGCCAGTGTTAGATGTGGGCACGAAAGAAGGAGGCAGACTCGAGAAACAGTTCAGCACCTTTATTCTCCTGGCTGGTTGCAATACGAACTGCCGACAGGCTGCCGGAGCTCTCTATTTAAAGAGCTCTGGCAGGCTAGCTGACCACTGACAGCGGTTTATATTTCCCGCCGTCTGATCAGCCAATCAGGGAGGCATATGCAAATTCCGGCTACGTACCTCTGTATGTAACAGGTACAGAAGTAGAAAAGCCAGTTCTAGCTATTTCACACAAAGACAGCATAAGAAAACTTTCCCTTCCCCTCCTGGACCTCCCATTGTCCATTGTCCACCAATCATTTCCACTCTCTTTGTTATGGCAGAAATCTGTCTGCCTCAGACTTCCCCAGCTGGTAACCTTGAGGTGTTGGGTCTGTCTCAGGCTTCCAGTTGGCACACCTGCATACCAAATTTTCCTCCCAAACTTCCAATGCTTTCCTTCCCCACTCCCATTACAATTGTCAGGTTGCAAGTGGGATTGCATAGTGAGTCAACCATGGGTTTCTTTAGTCCTAGTCCAGCACTTTCACAACTACACTACGCTGTTCAGAGTCAGTGTTCTGAACACACATGCACCAGCATAAGCAAAGCTATTCTGTGTTCTTGCATAGGTCTGGTTCACTTTATATTTCAGAGACTGTCCAAGCAAAAATTGTTCTATGGGGCATATCTCCCATTCTTCCTTTATTAATTGCATCTGAAATTTGCTGTCTCTCAAGGGTGTTGTCTCATTTTACTCATAATACTATGCCACTCTAATGGCAGAAAGTGAAGAGGAACTAAAGAGCCTCTTGATGCGGGTGAAGAAGGAGAGTGCAAAAGTTGGCTTGAAACTCAACATTAAGAAAACTAAGATCATGGCATCCAGCCCTCTCAATTCCTGGCAAATAGATGGGGAAGAAATGGAGGTAGTGACAGATTTTATTTTCCTGGGCTCCAAGATCACCACAGATCACCTACAGCCAAGAAATTAAAAGACACTTGCTCCTGGGGAGGAAAGCTATGGCAAACCTAGACTAAAAAGCAGAGACATCACCCTGCCAACAAAAGTGCGTATAGTCAAGGCTATGGTTTTCCCAGTTGCAATGTATGGCTGTGAAAGTTGGACCATAAGGAAGGCTGAGCGCCAAAGAATTGAGGCCTTTGAACTATGGTGCTGGAGAAGACTCCTGAGAGTCCCTTGGACTGCAAGGCGATCAAACCAGTCAGTCCTAGAGGAGATCAACCCTGACTGCTCTTTAGAAGGCCAGATCCTGAAGATGAAACTCAAATACTTTGGCCACCTAATGAGAAGGAAGGACTCACTGGAGAAGAGCCTAATGCTCTTCTCCAGTGCTGGGAACGATTGAGGGCAAAAGAAGAAGGGGACGACAGAGAATGAGGTGGCTGGATGGAGTCACTGAAGCAGTAGGCGTGAGCTGAAATGGCCTCCAGAGGATGGTAGAGAACAGGAAGGCCTGGAGGACCGTTGTCCATGGGGTCACGATGGGTCGGACACGACTTCGCAACTAACAACAACAACACCATTCAACCCCCCATTCCTAAGAGGTCTTTAAGGGGCAGGCATAAGCGCACCAGTGTGCCTACCATCCCTGTCCTAATGTTCCCTTTTATTCTTATCCATTTCATGTATTCATAGTTATACTTATATCTGTTATCTAATACATGCTTGATGAAATAAATAAGTAAGTAAGTAAGTAAATAAGTAAACAAACAAACAAACACTATGCCTCTTGCTAATACTTGTAAAAGAAAATTTGTTTTCTTTATTCTCCATAGATACCAATAAAATGTTTGACCATTGTATTCTGCAGATATTTTACTAGTTACTAGTGCTCAATATTACAGTATGGTAGTCAGCTCAAGCTCACTATTTTTTTTTTCATTTTTTCTTTTCTTCTTAGGCTTCACTTTTAAGTGTCTCTTTAATGATGATGGTGGTAACCAACAGGACAGGAATCAAAGACAGTATGTTACTAATATGTTTCTATAATAGGATAAAAGGTAGACAAATGAGACCGTTAAATAAGTTCTCACATTTCCCCATCCCTGCACACATACACATTTCTAAACATTGTGGGTGAATTCATGTCTGTTTGTTATTAGAAGATAGTTTCTTCCCTCCATATATGGCTGTTCCTTACATTCTCTGGATGCCCCCATGGCTCTGATTTCTTTGTCTGAAATGTGGTTAAGCTATTGCAGGTCTGTCTGAGTTGATTTACTGGACTGGCTCTTACAGTACTTTCTTTTGACTCATAAAATCCATAAACGACTCTTTTAGGAACATAGCGTTTCCCATATCTATAGAAAGGGGAAATGAAACTCATGTTTACACTCAGAAATCCCTCTTAATCTTCCTAGACATCTTACTTGCTCATGCATATTGAAATCCAAGCTCTTTTTTTCATGATTAGAAAAGTAACCAGACATCATTCTGCTTTATTTATTAGGAAAGGAAAAGCACAGAAAGATCTCAATAGGGAAACAATGAATATTTGTTAAAAGGAAATTGGTCTCCTACATCAGGCAGAGTGAGACAACCATGATCATTTTAGCTAGTAGGTGCTGGGCAATTCCTCTTAAACTGTCTCTTCCTTGGAGTACAATTGTCTTTCTAATCTTATCCCTAGATGACTGAGGGACTAAAGAGTCAGTTCAGTCCATTTCTGTATTTGGAATAAGTATCTATTTGCCTCTCAGAAAATTTGAGCCACTTCTGGTTTTTGAGGACATAATGAAGACTTTAACTAGACATCAAATAAATAAAACAGGAGGGGGAGAGATATGGATATTTACAATAAATAATTAGCAATTATATAAGGTTAGAGTCCCCTCAATGAGGCTCCAATCAAACAGATCCCCCCTGACCACCACTGACCAGTATCACCTTACTCAGCCTTTGCTCAGGTTGGGGTGGGGGAGAAACTTGTGCTGGCCATAAATACATGATTCAACGAGATGGGGAATTTTGGAAGAATATTCTTTTAGTGATATAATTCTGTTCTGTCTTTAAGAAACAAAATATCAACAGTTGTAGAAGTGAAGGAAAAAGAAGGGAAGTAAATCTTCTGTATGAGCTGCATTGGTTACTGGTGTGTTTCTGGGTTCAATTCCACCTGGTGAATTGAACCCTGGTGGTTACCTTTAAAGCCCTACGTGGCTTGGGATCAGGGTACCTGAGGGATCACCTTTTTCCAAGAGTCTCTACCTGTCCAACTAGATCAAGCAAAATGGGCATGCTGCAAATCCCATCAGCCAAAGAGTTTGGGCTGGTGGGGACCAGAAGAGGAACTTTTTCTGCAATGGGTCCTGCTTCCATGGAGATCCCCCACTTTGGAGATTAGAATGGCCCCAACTCTGTTAGCTTCTAAAAACCTGGCTGTGTTTCCAGCCTGGAGCACTGAATGTGTCAAAAGCTCCATTTCCTGGCTATAGTGTTAATTGACCAAGTATCTTGGCCCTATGTATATTTAATTTGAATATTTTTAGTGTTTTTATTTGTTTTACTGTTTCTTTTGCTTTAAATGTTTTTAATTTTTTAATTGTGTTATATTTTTTGAATTGTAAGCTGCCCAGTCATTGACTGAGATGGGCAGCTATAGAAAATCAATCAATCAATCAATCAATCAATCAATCAATAAGACATGACAGCAATTCTATCACATGCATCTAATAGCAATTCTGTGAAAATGTTTAAAAGGTATAAATGTGACTATTATGGAGTGGATCTCTCCTTTACTTGAATATGTGCAGTAGAATAGAAATCATTGACTTTGGAGATGTGTCAGTCTAGGTCCGTGATGGCGAACCTATGGCACGAGTGCCAAAAGTGGCACGCAGAGCCCTCTCTGTGGGCACACGGGCCATCGCCAGTTGCTCTTCTGGTTTCCGGTGCGCGCATGCGTGCCAGCCAGCTGGTCATCGCATGTGCCGGAGCGCCAGAAATCCGAAGACCAGCTGGCCGGCACGCATGCGTGTACCAGAAACCAGAAGACCAGCTGGCCGGCATGCGCGTGTGCACCGGCCAGCTGGTCTTCTGGTTTCTGGGTTCCAGCACACATTCCGGTTTTGGCACTCGGTGCCGAAAAGGTTCGCTGTCACTGGTCTAGGTTGTCTTCCATGTCAGTCATTCTTTAGCATTGTCAGTTTGATTCTGAATTACTCCAGCTTGCTTAAACATTCATATGTCTTTTGATAGGTACAGGTAGACAAATGTATAGGTGCCCTAATGCCAGCAGAGGGAAAGGAAAGAATCTCTTGGCATTTTTCAACTTCTTCTCCCTTCATGGTTGTAATTTTAAATTCATTTTTGGGGAGAGAGGGAGAAATACATACGTTCTGAAGTTGAGATCTGAAGAAATCCACCATGCTAGTGAAACATTATATCAGCTCATCTGCTCTTTGTGTCTCTCTGGAATCTTGCACAAAAGGAGTCTATGGTACTTTGAAGGCAGCCTCAGATCTTCGTGATTCTACGATATTAATGTGTTTGGGGCAGGGGTGAAATTCAAAATTTTTCCCTACCGGTTCTGTGGGCATGGCTTGGTGGGCATGGCAGGGGAAGGATACCGCAAAATCTCCATTCCCACCCCACTCTGGGGCCAGCCAGAGGTGGTATTTGCCGGTTCTCCGAACTACTCAAAATTTCCGCTATCAGTTCTCCAGAACCTGTCAGAACCTGCTGAATTTCACCCCTGGTTTGGGGCTGAAATTTATTTCTGTTCAGTTGCCATGTAGTTTGAAACTGCGAGGAGCTAGTTCTTTGCTCTTTGTTTTTTAAAAGATACTAAGGCTTTATTTTTCCATTGAAGGGAGTTTTTGACTCAACCCTCCTTCTGATTTTTTTATGACCCTCTGGTCCTGAAAAGGAAATGCTGATTTGATGACTTTGCAACTTTCCTTTAGTAGCTTAGCCAAAACTGAGAAGAGTTCCTCTCTTCTCTTCAGCAGACTGTTGGGACTTTTATTTTTATTTTTATTTTTTTCTGTTTTGTGTATAATGTGTCTGTGTTTGTATAACTTTTGTTGCTACAAATCAAGCAGGAATTTTTATTCTCTATTCTAAGTATGCAATTCTGTAAAAATAAAGGTAACCAGGAGGTGGTTCAGACCAAAATGAAGGTTAGAACCGCCTTCAGATAGCTTTTGAGGGTTTCAGGAGTGAAAATGGTGGCAGTGTGGAAGTATCTTGAATACATTGTGAATATCTAAAAGGAGATGAACAGAGAAGAGTAAACGCTCCAAATGAATTTTGGGAATGTCCAGGGTCTAAGTGTTTCCCTCGCTCTCTTTTTGGCTTTTTAGATATGTATATATGAATTACACCTGGAGTTGTCAACATTCATACATAGTTCTTTTCTTTTTCTTTTTCTTTTTTTTGCTTTTTGGAGTTCACAAAAATTAGAGCATCAGTTTCCCATTTTCAAAAGTTCTTTCAGACCAGTGGCATTTTCAGCAAACTGTGAGACACCACAATCATGTCTGACTCAGGACCGTAATGTCTGACACAATTAGACCACTGCAACATGCTCCTCCTTAAAGGTACCTTTAAAGACTACCCAGAAGCAGAGGTGGGTTCCTCCTGGTTCGGACCGGTTCGCCTGAACCGGTAGCAACCTGCTGGTGATGTCATGATGACATCACGGATCCGGTTCGGTTGGTGCTGGTCCGTGGACACCGCCATATTTTTTTGAATATTTTTTTTTAGATTTTTTTTTTAGAATTTTTTTTCTTCTTCTGCGCATGCACAGAAGCCGAGTTTCTGGCACTGCACATGCATCACCACCTTGTTTTCAGCTTTTTTTTGAATTTTTTTTGCTCTGCCCATGAGTGCGTGCACCCACGTGGGGCGCCCACGCGGCGCAGGAGGAAGCGAACCGGCAGCAAGGTAAGTTAGAACCCACCCCTGCCCAGAAGCATCAACTGATGCAAAATAGTGGCCCAGCTGCTGACAGAAATTTGTTGGGAACATATTACATCAGATTTATAGGCATTATTATATTAACTTCTGAGTGCAATTTCAAGTACTGGTTTTAGCCTATAAAGTCCATAATGGCTTGGTGCCTGATTATTCACAGGACCTCATCTCCCCACTTGTGTCTGCCTGAAGAAGCAGTTGGTTGTCCTTCATTTTCATTTAGTTGGGGGTGGGGGTGGGTGAAGTCTGGACATGGTGTGTTTTGGTGATGGGACCATCACTCTGGAATTACCTCCTGTTGGAGACCCGTTTGCCTCTGACATTTTCTGCCATCTAGAAGTTGAAGACAGAGTTTTTCGATAGGGTTTTTGGAGCCAGATGCATAAGCGCACCAGCGTGCCTACCGTCCCTGTCCTACTGTCTCCATTTATTCGTACTCATTTCCTGTGTTCATGTCCATGTTTATACTTATACCTGTTATCTCGTATATGTTTGACTAAATAAATAAATAAATAAATAAATAAATAAATAAATAAATAAATAAATAAATAAATAAATAAATAAATAAATAAATAAATAAATAAATAAATATTTTCCTGGGGTTTTCTTCATCTTATTTTTTTTACATTTATTGTATTTTTATACAGTACCTTGATAGCTGTCAAGAGTCTTGTGATTGTGGTGGCATACAAATTTATAACAAACTCCTTAAGGTGTGATATCTACACGATGACAGCATTATGCAAGTGTCATCTCCCCCCCCACAAGTTCCTGCAAACCCCCATGCCTGTAACATAGAATTAACATGCTACCTCTATAAGAAAGAATGAGAAATAAATGTAGAATTGTTTGTTCTTATAGAATGGAATGAGTAACATTGAGAGGACATCGGGAGCAAGGGCCATGTTACACATTTATCAATCTAGGAAACCATTTTGTCAGAGGTCTTCAGGGCAACACAAAAAGGGTTGGAATGCCCCCCTCCAATAAAGAATAAAATGCACATTTTAATTCATGTAATGCTTAATTCTACACTGAATGTTAATAGGAAATAACTGATCTGAAGATTCCAGAGACACAGTTTTCCACATGGTTTAGCAAAAAACTAAGTTTCACTGTTCTCTTTCCATAAAAGATTTCTTCTTTAAAAGGGAAGATTCTATATAAAATTTGCCTGACCCCTGTAATAATTTACTTCTGCTGCTGACCATTATAATTATAAACCAAAATAGTACACTATGTGATAGCAATCAATAGGAGAGCTAATCTGTAAACTTTTCAAAATAATGTTTTATCTATTCTATTCTATTCTATTCTATTTATCCTTGTAAATTGAAGTGAGTATTAAAACAAAATAACTGAGCAAGATGCTCGTAATCTCACGGGAATATCTTGCAGAATATCTTCTGATATTAGAATGATGTTATCCACCAGAGATTGAGTTTATACAAATCAAGGTCCCTAGTACATATAGTGAAAACTCTTCAGGCTGATCACTAATGATGTTTCTGCAGTTCTTGGAACACAAAATGAGACATTCAGCTGGGTACAAGTTGGACTTATTTGGACCTATTTGGTTCTGAATGGCCCCTTCCTTCCTTCCTTCCTTCCTTCCTTCCTTCCTTCCTTCCTTCCTTCCTTCCTTCCTTCCTTCCTTCCTTCCTTCCTTCCTTCCTTCCCTCCCCTCCCCTCTTGCTTACTGCTTCACAATACTAGATAGAGATAGAGATAGAAATAGAGATATATAAATATCGATATCAATACATAGATTTATATATCTCCAGAGACTTTATGGAGATGAACTGCTTCCTTCCTTCCTTCTTCCCTCCCTCCCTCCCTTCCATCTTTGCTACTGAGTAAAAGAGACCTAGCTGGGTTGAAACTTTGACCACCATGGCTGTATTAACAATGCAATGGTGTGGTATCTGCCAAACTATAAAATTCAGTTGATGATTATTCCTAACCTGATGAAAGGAATGCAGGTCACATATTATGCTCTTAAGGTTTTTGAAGGAAAAGTAGAGTATAAATGTGTAAACATCCAAATAGATTCCAGAGCCTTATTTTTTCCTTAGATTGTGTGATGTTGGGAGATATTTTACATAAGAAACCTGTAAAATATTAACACAAAGCAACAGTTTCATGGAAAAAACCCAGCATTCATGGCAATATAATTCCACAAGACATGTCATAAATTCTTGTTTAAAAACAAATGGCCTTGTAATAATGCATATACCAGCTTTTCTTAAAGACAACCTTAGACACTGATAGCTCAAAGCTAGATAACCCACAGAGGGGTCATTTTTTTCTCTTTACACAGCATTTTGTTTGCTTTACAACAGTGTAACAATGTTCACTGGGGTAGTAGGGGAGAGAGGAGGTTGGTGGACCTTATACATTAGATGTGCAAAATTTGCTCCATTCTCTAACAGGGAAGCATAAATCAAATTACTACATTTTATTTAAGCATAATGAATTCTGCAAACATTGAATTCATTATGACAGAATAATTGTTATTCTCTAAATATGCATCAATCTCAGTGGCTAAAAAGACCAAGTTGTAGAGTGTTGCCTAGACCAGGGCTCCAGAATATGTTAACCCCATTTGACCAAGCCAAATATTCATGCAGGAGTTGCCAGGTGTTTGACAACTTTTTTTTCATATAGACAACAAAGCCAGGAAGCCTTTGAAAGTGGTAGGGCTTCTAGATCTGGCCTGTAAAATCCAGATGGTTCCTGATGGCAGCAAAGAGAATATTGAAAACCCTAACTTTTTGCTGCCAGCTAGATGTCATCTTAATAATGATGGACCAAGTCTAGAAACAGTGTATGTCAACTTTGGCAACTTTAAGTTGCATGGACTTCAACTTTGACAATTGCCAGCCGGCATGGGAATTGAAGTCCACACATCTTAATCTTGTCAAAGTTGAGAAACACTGCTGCAGAGCTTCTGTAGAGCAGAAGAACAACAGCCCCTGTAGAGGTCTGCAGGAAGGCTAGTTTTTACAATACAGCTTTGACTATCCTTCCAATTTCCAATACCGAAGCTTGCAGCAAGTAATAAAAATAAACGCCACAGTGTGTTATTCACAGTGCCCAAATTGAAGGGGTAAGAAAATTGAAAATGGCAATTCCTTGTTCACTTGAGGCAACTTCTTAGATGTGGTATCGCTCATCCAAATAGTGCTCCTCCTAGCCATAAAATGGGACTTCATCTTCCATTAGAATTTGCTGCAGGAAGAGTAAATGAATCGGGAGAGACACCCTCAGAGAAACTGGGGCACAGGTGAAGTTAGCTCTGCAAATAAAATATAATGGGTTACGGCTTCTAAAGAGTAAATAGCACTTTACTTATATGACTGAATGTTTATGGGCTCTGTTGGTGATCGCCAAACAAGCCTTCTTGTTCGAAGCTGACTTTATGCAGTTTAACATGGCCATCCCAGGGCAGAAATACTTAATTAATACTTAAATACAGAAATACTGCTTAGCACCAGCTACACTTAGTAAATGTATGGCTAAGGGTGTTCTTGCTACTCAAAGATTTCCCCAAAACTGGACAGATCAGCAATTTCACAGATGCTCATTCATAAATCCATTTCATTTTTCTCCCCCATATGACGAGGACTGTTTCAGTGTACAATAGCAAATATATTTCTATATTATGCGTTTCCTTTGTTCTCAAAATGTGCATATTTTAAGTGTATGCTTGTTATGTGCAATTTGGTTGGCATGTTTTGTGAACCCCCAAAAAAAGTCCTGGGGGAAAAAAAAAGAATATACAAGCCCAAAGCAGCATATTACTGTTGCATCATGTTCCACTCTCATTAATCCTGGAGGTGCAGCTCATGCTAGAGCATTTTGATGTGCAAATCAATTGAAATTCCAGCACATTCCTAGACAACAAGCTATTAGGCATCTTGGGGTAATATGTGAAATGAAGCCACAATCCAGATGCAGGATCTGATCTACTTAAAAGAGAAGAGGCACAGGGGAAATGTGTTCCTATGGGCATTTACAGTGCATTCTTCAATTACTGGATACAACATTTAAGCTATGAATCAGTCAGATTCCATGGATAATGTTTTATGAAAGCACTCATGAGGCTTTCTCTCCTTATGATAAGCAAAGTTTGCCTGAGATCCTCTGGGAAATGACATTGTTTATTTGCAGATGACGATCAATGCCTTCTCAAGGAGATGGCCCCTACTGTTAGACGGCACCAGGATGAGTCAAGATATGGCGGCTGAGATTGCGATAGCTGGCTGGCGCTATTCTCAGGCAGGCAGGCAGGCAGGCAGGCAGGCAGGCAGACAGACATTCAACAAAACCACATTGCACAGGTTGAGTTGCCTTTTCCTTCTTCATCAAGCTCAAGCTATGCCAGGGTGCGTGGGCTGTACCCAAAAAACAAATAAACCAGTTGAAATACCTGAGAGCTGTTTGTTTTAGCAGAGGCCTCCTGGGAGCCTCATCCAGAAGGCAGTCCGTGGTGAGTGAAAACAGATGAAAAGGAAGGGAAACCTGTGGCAATCAGGCCTTGAGAGGGAGAAGTCAGGGCATTCTGATCTTACTGTAAGTGATGTAATTCTTTTACTGTAACTTTCCAAAACTACCTCAGCCCGCTCGCGCAGTTTTCTCTGACGTACACACTAAAATCATCACCAAACAATAGGATTGTTTCAGTATGTTTCAGAACATCTTAGGAAGTCAGGATGTGCATGCAAAGGGAAAGGGCAGACTGGCAGGATAAATGATGAATTGTCTAACCCAGGAATGGGGCTCTGATGCTCCTCTAATTGTCACTCCCAGAAGCCTCAGTCACCATGGTTCATAGTAACATATGCCGAGAGTTGCAGTTCAACAATACCTTCCTTTGATATGGACACCTTACATTGGTAGTTTTAATGTATTATCTTCTTTTTTATTTGTGTAAGCAGAAATAGAAAACCAAGTTATCTTGAAGGGTGGTGAAGGCTGGACCACAACTTTATTTATTTTATTTATTTATTTATTTTATAAAATTTATATGCCGCCCAACTCCCGAAGGACTCTGGGCGGCTTACATCATAAAAAAATAAAACATATAAAAACAATTTAAAAAAGAAAGGGGAAAAAAAAACCCCAACTATATTTAAAATAAAACATTCACACAACCATGCATGGGCCAATCAGAACAACTATTGGCCCCAGGCCTGCCGGAAAAGCCAGGTCTTAATGGCTTTACGGA
>QLTV01003764.1:5768685-5782729 GCA_003457575.1 Thermophis baileyi | reverse complement strand
GGGTAGAACCATGTAGAGAGCATTGCAATAGTGAAGCCGTGAGGTGATAAGGGCATGCGTGAACGTGAGCAGAGCCTCCTGATCTAAATAGGGCCGCAAATGGTGCACAAGACGTACCTGTGCAAACGTCCCCCTGGCCACTGCTGTCAGGTGTTGCTCTAATCTCAGCTGTGAGTCCTGGAGGACACCCAAATTGCGACGCCGTTCTGAGGGGATTAAATTTTCTCCCCCCAGAACCACAGAAGGACTTGATGTGAACTTGATCTAGTTTTCTGAGAGGTAGTTTTGCCATTGTTTTCCATACTAGTTGCAATATCTTTAAGCACTTGGAAATCTTGCCAATGTGTTTTAGGATTCCTTACATTTTAAGAATTACTGGCAGATTTGTATTTTACAAATATAGCTAGGTTGGAATAAGAATGTGTACTTATTCTGTAAAGTTATATTTTAAGAGATGAGATCAGGCAATTTTTTAAATTAAATAAAAATAAACCTATTACCAGATCTCAATGCAATAATAAATAAAAGATAGAGCTTCCTTTAAAAGGATGAGTAGTGTGTTATTGTTGTTGCTATTACTCATCATATATTTTTTTAAACCAATAGGTTCAAAATATGGGTTTGTTTTGACATTTGAAGGGAAAAATAGAGTGATATTCTCAATGTAGTAAGAGTTTTTATTCTGAAAAAGGTAAAATGGACAAGTTTTTCACAGGCAATTTCTAATTCCTCAGTTAACCTGAATTTGATTTATAAAACACTGTTAAAATTTGGAGTTGGAGATCTCTAAATAATAGAAACCTGAAGAATTTCAGAAAATACTGAGTTCAACAAGAGTGTGGTGAGAGATGTGAAGGCCCGGAAAAAAATTGGAAAAATTCGGAAAAAAACCGAATTTTTTTCCAGAAGGCTTTTTTGTTTTTTTTCCAAAAAAATGGAAAAATTGAAAAAAGAAAAAAAAACATTGTGGAATATTTTATTTTAACATGATGAATAAAATATTTTAAGACAGGGTGTTCAAATATTTTCCAAATCCTTTCTTAAAAAAATGTATGATATCAGATTATTCTAATTTCTGTGCACCGAGTGAGGACAAGCAGTGATTCTGATTAAATGTTCATTGAAACTTAGTCCCACTCTCTTCTTAACACTTCCCCCATCTTCAATTCTTTTTATGAGAAGCACTTCAGGAGATTGTTTCTCCCTTTGTTACAAATAAATATTATAAAAAAGTAAATTCTGTTTGTGATAATTGTTTGGCTACACTATATTTTTAATATGCTAGTTGTGATACTTTTATGCCAAGTCAAATTGTCCATAGTCATATTTTATGTTCCTAAAGTAACAGAATGACTTTCAATCTTAAAAAGACAAAAAAGTGCTAATGTAGCATTTTTTTTCAATTTTTCCAAAAATTTCCGTTTCCCCCCCCCCAAAAAACGGAAAAAAACCGGGTTTTTTTCCGAGCTTCAAAATTTCCGGAAATTTTACATCTCTAAGTGTGGTACACTGTTGTTGGTACGTTGTACATATTTTACAGCAAAAGCTGTTCAGAGGTCTGACACTTTAAAGCAATAGCTTGGAAACAAATACTTTACAATGACTTGAAGTGAAAATGAAGTGAATCTTAGGAACGTGGACTGAAGCAACTCAAGTTGAGAAGCTTGTTCTAAAGTTACAGCACCATCACTCGAAACGGAATGGAATAACTCACCGTGGCCAACTAACCGTGGGCAATTTGCCATGGCCATCCTGCCACAGCCAACTCACCATGGTGAACTCACCACAGTACAACTCGCTGTGGGACAATTCAATAATTCAATTTAATTATTTAAAGTAATTAAAATTATTTTATTTTTTGTCATTCACATTTCATTTTGTCCCTCCTTTGTCATCCTTTCTTTAATGATTCTACTCCACCATTTCTTTGATATTAGTGTAACTCTTGTCTTGTGGCGACTTATCCCGCAGCGAATTGGCCATAGCAAGTTGGCCGTGGCAAGTTGGCTGCCCTAAATTGGCCACAGCGAGTTGTCCTAGACCCCACTGCAAAGGGCCTGATTTCTATGCTTCTTTACAGAAAGCTCTGTGAGTACTGAACATCAGTAAAAGGCATACTTCCTACCTCCTATTAGATGGCAATATTTAAGGGAAGGGACTAGGGACATGCCCATTTGGTTGAACTCAGGATGAATCAACTTAATAATATTAGGCTTGGGTTTTAATGGATGTAATCGTTTTAGGTGGATATATGTGTTACTTTGGTGTGCATTATTTCAAAATGTGAAGGACCAAATCCTGCTGCTCCTTACACTGAATTGGCTAGTTTGTATGGGAATTAGAGTTCCTGTTATGTTTATTTACTTTTGAAAAAAACATATTTGCATGATTAGGATATTGTTCTCCTTTAAAATAACTAGTTGTTTATAATTTGAATTTATTTGAACTTCAGGCATAATCTCATGAAAAATATAAATAATTCCTGCACTAACTTTGAGAAAAAAAATCTCAAAACCATAACTGAAATAATTTGAATTATCTTTGTGATAATTGTGACAGAGCTGACCTTTGAAAATATTCCCTTACTATAATACCACTTACTGAGATATTCTCAAGTTTTAACATTGCAGTAATATTTTATAAAAAAATTATTTATTTTGATAACCAGTATTTCAAAGAGCTATGAAATGTGATTTTTGTACTTTCTAACCCTTGTTTGCTACTGCAATCCACTTCTGAGGCTTGAATTAAGGCACATATCTAGTTATGTCTCGATTTGCTTTAACATTGATTTTGGAAAGCACGTTATGTTCCACTTTCAGTATTATCAGCCTATGAAACGGAACAGGACAGAATAAAACAGAACACCTTTCTAAGCAGATATGAGGGTGATAGAGCTGCTGCCATTTTCAGGAGTCAGCACATAGCCCTCTAATGAAGAGAGAAATGGAATAGGAGAATGAAAAGTACTTTTCTTAACTATAAGCAAGAACTGAATCCCTATAACTATTTTAAATATTTCTTATCAGAAAGTCAGACTGAACTATGTCTGGATTTTTAGCTGCATTTTATCTTCTTTGGTGTTGTCAGATTGAAGAGCTTATACAGATTAACTTTCCCAGAATTTCATCAGAGATGTACAAGAGCCCAGATAGAAGCGAAATATTAACAACAACAAGGAATGTTTGCTCTGAAATTATCATACTAATAAAGCCTAGTGACTCAGAAATATAAATGGATTTGAAATGACTCAGAAATAAACAATGATATGAACAACTAAACACTAAGCAGTAACCACACGGTATCATACCAGCATAAGTCTTAGAGTCAGATGGCGTCTCAATCTGATGAAAATAAATAAAATAAATAAATATGACTTTCCTATGTTAGGAGTTGTAATACAAAAGTGACCTGCAACAATATTGTCTAATTCCCATGAAATGGATCTTGGAAATATATGAATGAAGGCAAATATACGTTTCAAAGGAGAATGTTGCAAGATCCAATCTGGATTGGATACCAGACCAGAGGTTTACCTCTGTAAACCAGTAAACTTCTGGTCCTGGTGACCAACCCAGATTGGATTTTGCAATTCAATGTATGTTCAGAAAGTCATCATCATCATCCTTCCATTCCTTTGGAAATTCAGGGCAGCATCCATGTTGGAGGGGGACCTGATTACACCATCCATTCCAACTTTCTCTCTGACATGGAAAACCAGATCTTGAGGTGTCTATATAGATGGTTCTCCAGATAATTGCTGAAAATTCCTGCAAAGGAGGGCTTATCACTGCGCTGGGTAATCAACTCAATTGTTCAACTATTATTGCCAACCAGAAATTTATCCTGATATTCAGATCAAACCTTTCTCATCTAGCTTAAGGCCATTAGCTCTAATCTTATCATTTTTTGCTGCTGACTTTGAGTCAGCATTATCTCCTGGCAACTGCTTGGACAAATCTCTGCAGTTTTCTTGGCAAAATTTTGGAAGTGGTTTGCCATTGCCTGCTTCCTAGAGCTGAGAGAGAGTGAGTCACTAGCTTGGTGCCCAAGGCAGGACTAGAACTCATGGGATTCCGGTTTCTAGCCTGATTTCTACAACAAACTTCTTATGTATTGAATATATATAGTTGTGTTAAGCCCTGCTAAAGTGAAACTAACCTTTAGATGACCCTAACTGTTAACTTCAACTGTTTTGGAGGGAAACTTAGAACATTCATATTTGGGCGGGCTCTTTCTAGTATTATGATTGGTTAAGGCCCTGTGGGCCCAGAGTATAAATTACAGGGATTTGCCTGTTGTTCCTCAGTTCAGTTTGAGTCAATAAATGCTGTTGTATCTATGCTGGTCTGTTCTTGCCTATTGCAGCCCACTACACAATAAGACTGATTTCAAACCTATCATTTGTCCCTTAGTTTTATTCCATGTTAAACCTATCCAGTTCTTTCACCTTTCCCCTTTCCCCTCTCCACAAGACATGTTTTATATATTGATGACCATTTTTCCTGTCTTCTTCTAATGACATTCCTAGTTTGAAGTTGATAGAAAAAATAGTGCTATCATTTTGGTCAGACCTTTGAGCACAATCCAATCAAAACCACACGTTAAATTCCTCTTGATTCCAATGTATATATTAAGAAATGGCAATACAATTTGTCTCCAGCAGAGTTTTAAAATGCTTTAAGGTCAACAGGTTGCACCAGTACTTTCTATAATGCATATGTGTTATCAAAGGAGATATTGGAACTATACTGTACTGTACTGTACTGTACTGTACTGTACTGTACTGTACTGTACTGTACTGTACCGTACTACACTACACTACACTACACTATACTACACTACACTACACTACACACTACACTATACATATACCATATACCATATACCCGTGATGGCGAACCTATGGCACGTATGCCACAAGTGGCACGCGGAGCCATATCGGTGGGCACACAAGCTCATGTCCGGCGGGCATGCGTGTGCCAGCCAGCTGGTTTTCGGGCCTTCTGGGCCCACTGGGAGTTGGGAAACAGGTTGTTTCCAGCCTCCGGAGTGGGTGGGGAAGGCCCGTTTTTTGCTCTCCCCAAGCTCCAGAGCCTTTCTAGGAGCCTGGGGAGGGCGAAAACGGCCTTCCGCACCCCCCGGAGGTCATCTGGAGGCCGGAAACGTTCTGTTTGCCAACTTCCGGTTGGACCAGAAGTCCCGTTTTTTTTGCTCTCCCCAGGCTTCGAGCCTTTCTAGGAGCCTGGGGAGGGCAAAAATGGCCTTCCCCACCCCCCCGGAGGTCCTCCGGAGGCCAGAAATGGACCATTTCCCAACTTGAAACTGAACATTTCCAGCCTCCGGAGGGCCTCCGGGGATTGGGAAAGGCCATTTTTGCCCTCCCTAGGCTCCTAGAAAGGCTCTGAAGCCTGGGGAGAGCAAAAAAATGGGACTTCCAGTCCAACCGGGAGTTGGCAAATGGGCCATTTTCTGCCTCTGGAGGGCCTCCGGGGGGTGGGGGTGGGGAAGGCTGTTTTCACCCTCCCCAGGCTCCTAGAAAGGCTCTGAAGCCTGGTGAGAGCGAAAAATGGGCGTGCCATCGCGTGCCGGGAGTGGGGGGGGTCACATGCACATGCATGCGGGGGGGACCCTGCATGGAATTATGGGTGTGGGCACGCGTGTGCGTGAGCCCCCGCGCTCCCCCCTTTTGGCACGTGAACCAAAAAAGGTTCACCATCACTGCCATATACCATATACCATATACGTACACATACCCACACACACATATGCATGTTTGTTTTGTATTACCATAATACAATATAATACCACATATTATAAATAGAACAAGAAGTGCAGCTTGCAGAACTTCTTTGTGGAAAATAAATTCTCTGGGGAAAAAAGAGTCATGGTAAACTGTCTGGACTTTCTTAGAGGGAAAATGAACAAGGACATTTCCCACTTTATCTTACTGAAGATCTTAGGAAAAGTTTATCTGGGGTCATGTGACTCATTGTCATCCCTGCGTGTGCTTGTCTCGTGTTCGGTATATGGTGGCTGACTCATCCATTAGGTGTCTGAAAGCGAAACATACTTTCTTACTAGACAGGCATTTCTTTTTCTACCCTTTTATGGCTATATTTATGTTTATCATTAAACTTGCTTTGATGGTACTTTTGCTGACTTTCCTCAGGACTATTGTTTTTCTTTGTAAAAGAAAAGAATCTGCTCTTGGAAAGAACCCACCAATCCTAGCTTTCAAGCAAATGGTGTGTTAGCCCATTATTGTCAACACTGGCATCTTTTTCTGATTTCAGATCAGAAGGTGGTCATCCAGATACTGGTGGGAACTGAGAGATCAGAATATGTGACATTGATTTGGCTTCTATGCTTTGGAGGTCTGGATCTATCCCCCAGGCAGAGCAAGATGCTGGCTTTCATCTTTAAAACCTTTGAAGCTTAGGGATAGGCAATAAAGAATAACCTTCAATCCATACAGACTTCCAGGATGCTAAAATCAGCTTTGGATTGTATGTCTGCCAGTAAGCATGGTGGTCGGCATCAAATCAGCACTTCTAAAGCACCTTTCAAATTCATGCTGACTGAAAGCAATTCTTTAGATAACTAGCCCCAAACCATTTAGAGCTTTAAAGATGAACCCAAGTTTTTGCCAAGCATGAAAGACAAGACTTTTTTTTCCCCATTGGGAGCACCTCAGTTACAGGTTCCCTGCATGCAATCCCTAGAATGCAAATGTGTAAGTGGGTCTATAAAGTTCACTTGTAGGAAGGGCTGACTAGTTTGTGTTCATGAGCTGAGTTCAACTACATTATGAGAATCTGCATGAAATGTCCTGGCCTAGAATTTTTCTCCCTGTTTTAGAATTGCTTGGGAAAAAAAAAACATTTAAAGGCTCTTGGGCAAGCTGCTTTCATTAAAAAATATGCCCTAACTCAGGGGTGAAATCCAGCAGGTTCTGACAGGTTCTGGAGAACCAGTAGCGGAAATTCTGAGTAGTTCGGAGAACCGGCAAATACCACATCTGGCTGGCCCCAGAGTGGGATGGGAATGGAGATTTTGCAATATCCTTCTCCCAGGAGTGGGGAGGGAATGGAGATTTTGCAGTATCCTTCCCCTGCCACGCCCACCAAGCCATGCCACACCCACCAAGCCACGCCCACAGGACCGGTAGTAAAAAAAATTGGATTTCACCACTTCCCTAACTATAACTTAAACTTATTCAAATGCCATATACAGTTAGAACAAAATGAAATGCTGCTGTAGAGGAATTAGAACTTGTATCAGTTCAGGTTGCTAATTCCTACCTTGTTCAAGTCATCTCAGTCTGACCTGAAATAGTCGTGTGAAGCCTTTCTCACCGAGACCTCACCCTTAGAAATGTAATGGGTAGCAAAGAGAAAGATCCTTACTATCTTGTAACTTCCAAGCAAAAATAGTGTTTAAATACTTGTTATATAGGATAACATTGTCTGGACTTCTCTGTTTGAAAAGACTGTGGCTTTTTTTAGTTTGCTCTTCTTTATTTTTAACTTTATGTTGGTTCTTGCATTTTAATCCATTAATTTGTTTATTAATTACTATTCTTGGCAACATTATCTTAAAAGTGTGGAGTAGAAATATTTCTACTAGCCTGTCAAAAAATTCCAGAAGACTTATTTTTATAGAATTTTGAAGAGGTAGACATGTACTGAATAACTGTGAGACCTGCCTCAGCTTGACCCTCTAAGTAAGAACAATCCTTAACTCCATTTATCTAGAAAGGTATGATCACCATTTTAGCCATTGTCTATCCATTGCAGGCTAAAGGCCTCCTCTACATGTTTCCAACCAATACGGTCCTGAGCTTTCTTTTGCCAATGGGGCCCGCAATACTTGCTGATGTCGTCAATCCATCTTGTTTTAGGTCTCTTTTGTGGACCGCTTTTTATGAAGTGGAATCCATTCTATGACTGCCTTGGTCCACCCGCCATCAGTTCTTCTTGCTATGCGACCTGTTCATTTCCAAAAGGTATAGTTTACTAGAAGTCAAGTGAATTATAGTAATGCATAGCCAGAACTGAAAATCGCATGCCAAAATCCCCAAGTCTAACTTTTCCCTCCCTTAGTTGCTTCCATCACTGGGCCTCCATGTCCAATCAAATTCAAACAAGATGTTTTTAGAACGGTCACTTCAGGCATAGGTTTGGTATGAAGCTGAATTTTGTTCCCAGCTGGCTGTCCTAGAAGCCCATCTCAGAGAGATACAGTTAAGTTTCATTTTCCCTCAACATCCCCCCTCCCATCCAGCCCCCCTAGAGTTCATGGCAGCCGATACTGAATGGTTGCGAAGTACAAGTGTGATGTGGCAGTTGACAATAACCATTAGTAGTACTAGCTGGAAAGAGTCATATCCAAGTCAGACATTTATTTGGAGGATGATTGCTACATCACTCTTCTCTCCTACAAAACAAAAGTCTGAGTAGCCATCAGACAAAGAGTTTCTAAGGCAAAGCTAATCATACAGATTTGATTACTACAAGGATTCTCTCGTTTTCTGACAAAATGTGCAAATCAAAATCTATACAGCCCTCCCAATGAGTCACAAGCCCTTTTCACGTACAATGTTGTGTTTGTGGTGAAAGTGAGGGTTGCGAGTGTACTCCATAACTTGAGAAAAGTGACAGCTGCTTCCTTAAGAGTGTGAACCAAAGTTGGGAAATTTAATGGTTACAAGTTCCTCTTGAGCAGGTCTGAGATACTTATTATCAGGGTCAGAGTGGAAGGAAGAGGCAAATGAAGATTCCAGATATGGCTGAGGAGTATTGCATTCATGACGGGGAAAAAAAGTCACATGAATAACAGACTTCTATTATTTATTGACTTCAGTGATGAAAAGATGAATCACTTATGTGTAACTGAAGGGGGGGGGTAGAGCCTCCATGCAAAGAGACTTTACCATTCCTTTTTCATATGAAATCCCTGCTTGAAAATCACCAGAGTTACCACATCAGAGAAAAGTCCTTCAAAATGAGGGTAGTCTGTGAGAACGTTTACAGCTTCCTGTGTGGCTAGTTTTAGGCAACTGGATCTTTATAGGGATGAAGTTGCTCTTGTGTCATCACGATGTCGCCAACTCAGTTCTGCACTGCTTTTGGTGCTTCCAGGGGAAGAGGACTTTAGCCTTCCATGAAGCAATTTGGCAAGCTTGACAAAGCATGGATATTCCTCCCAGTGACACCCCATTTCTTTTTATTGATTCAAGTGTTTCCAATTGAAAGGAGGGGGAGAGGATTGGAGCTGAGATTCAGTGAAGCCCTGACTGCTGCTGTACATGTGAGAGCATAAACAACATTCTAAACCATTTCCACTCCAACTAGCAAAACCTGGGAAAGCAAAGGGAACAACAACCTATGTGAGCTTATTTTTTTAAGCATGGAACTCATAATAGGATCTATGGATTGCTGGTAGAAACCTCTTAATCATGTATTGGGCTAGACTCTAGAGGGACAATGTAGAGTACTTTTCTATGTTTCAGAAAGTGTAGGAGATGACCAGGTTGAGCCCGAGAGAGGGGTCAAGCATGCCATCAGTCTTGAGTCCCTTCGCACCCACAAGAGATCTATGTCCAGCCCACCTTGAAATTCTTTGACTCTGATCTACCGCCAATTTGCTTTGACTGTTGGTAGTTCAAATTCTTGTAGAGAGCATTATCATACAATAAACCTACATTCATTTGAACTGCCTGGGCTCCTGATTTTCTGTGCTTGACAGAGAGGGGAACTGATTTGCTTCTGCACTGGGTCTGCTGGACTGAATGATATGAAGAGGGGCAGGTTTTTAAAGGAAGGTAACTAAACCACATAGGGATGGCTTTCTGGGGAAAAAATGTATGCGCGTTCAGGACTTCTACTTTGCCCATCCCTATATAGCACAATAAGATGTGAAGCTACCCTTTATGTCAAGTCACACATACATTTTCCCACAGCTTTCTACTTTTTCCTGCATGGAATTGTTCTGGCTTTGCTTACTATTCACATTTCCAAGATGAAAAGGGTATGGGAAACCCAAAACAGAACCTGGTTGCTCCAGATGGGCAAGTACAAATATAGTTAACCTTCTCACAGAAGATGGTAATAACTGGCCTTTCTTGTTCTAGAGTGCAGAATGTGAACAGATTGTTTTAGATCACAGGAAGGTGGATTCTGATTCAATGTGAGGTGGAAAAAACTTCCTAACAGTAAGAACAGTTCAGCAATGGAATCAATTATTCAGATAAATGGTAGATTTCCCTTTATGGGATGTGTTCAGTTGGAGGCTAGACAGCCATCTGTCTGGGACATTCTATTTTGGATTCCCCATTGAGCCGAAAGTTGGATTCAGTGACCTCAGCATTTTCTTTCAACTCTGGGATTCTATGATTGTGTGGGTCAGAGGAAGGGAAAGAGATTTGCCTTACTTAATTTTGGATGCGCCCATGCATGTGCAAACATCTAAATATATTCAATTAGCTAACTATGCATTTAGGAAATTTTTATATATATAAAAAAACTGAACAAGCAGTCTCTACACAGATATTTGCTCAAGTCAGTGGAAATGTCCACAAGGACTGAAAGCAGAAATCTACACTTGATCACATCAGGTTAGTACTGTTGTTGCTGCTATCATGACCTTTAGGTCTTCCTTTTCTTTAGCTTGAATGAAACTGCAACCCAAACAGCTCACAGACACTTAACTCTGTATATTTGTCTGTTGTCAACAATATAAAATGTTGGCTACAAGTGGTTTCCTGCCTTAATCCACCTCTAATATCTTTCTAAATATTCATGAATGATTCAGGGATTAAATCTTGAATTGGTAGACCACTCCTATAGCTCCCATGACTGAAGAAGGCAACAGGTTGCATAAAGGTCTGTTCTTCTGTGGTTCTTTTGATGGATTCTTTTATTTTTACATGGAATTCTATACTAAATAGAAGCAAACATTGCAGACAAGTGAAAGAAACACACACACAAAAGTTACTAAAACAACATTGATTCATACGAAAGATTACAGAAACTGATGTTTTATAGACCTACTAGAATTCTGTTGGCCCCATTGTGTCATTATATTTGCTGAGTAATTGTATTTAGGGAAAAAAGCACTTTAATCTTGGAAACATCCTTGGAATCTCAAATCACTCTGCAATCTGGCAGTGGCATGCCAAACTGGAAAACAACACAACGCAACACCCACCCACACCCACACCCACACACCCACACCCACACGCACACAAACACACCCACAAATCCAAACCAGAAATTCCAAATATGAGATTTTGGGGTCCTCAAACCTCTGTTTTGGGAAACATAGACATTTCATCCTGTTCTCCTGGTCTTTGGCTCCACCATGCCCCCTCTTTCCCAGCCTGCAGAAGCACAAGTGATATAAGATAATGGTGGCCATATTTGTACTCCACTGGCACAACTTGTAAGCCCAGAAAGTTAAACTGTGACAGGATTCATTGGCTCATTTTGTTAGACAAAGGCCCTGATATGAAATGGTTGCTAGGAATATTTTAAATCTTCAGTGTACTAATCTTAGTGGATTTATTTTCTTTTCTTTTTCCTGCTTTGGTACAAAAACAGATACCATCTGTTGTTTTATTTGTCTTCTTTGTTTTCTTGTTTATCTGTATATGTCCAGGATGGAACAACAGGAAAAAATAGATATGCCATTTCGTATTTGTAATATATTCACTAAAACATGCTTACATTTTAAATATTAGTTAAGCTTTAATAAAATATTGTTAACCCTCATCAACCACAGCAACTACCCTGTTTCCCCCAAACTAAGACATCCCCTGATGATAAGCCCAATCGGGCTTTTAAGTGCATGGCAATAAGGCCAAGCGCTTATTTCAGGGTTCAAAAAAATATAAGGGTCTTATTTTGGGGGAAACACAGTATGTATACGGTATACCCAAAGTTACTTTCTTTTTGCTAGAGCTGCAGTGCAGAACTCAATGGATATTCCTGAATTATAGTGCTGAAACATTTTTTATTATAAACTAACCTCTATTTCTGGAATAAAAATGTTCATGGTTTTTGGTGTAACCCTAAGTATAGAATTCTATGATTTTTCTTTTTTGGAAAAAAAAATCAGTTTGTATTTTCATGACTCTTGGCAGAGAACTTCAGGAAACATGGCCTGAGGTCCCTTTCTAATCCTAGAAATAAAGTTCTGATCATTTCCAGATGAGTTGTTCTTATCATTCTCCGATTGATTTCACATCCCCATGGCATCATCTATTTTTGACAGCTTAGTTTATTTATTAAATTATGCAATGCTCCTTTGTCAGTCACCATGATTGGCTCTTTCCAGGGGTGGGTTCTGACTTACCTCGCTGCCAGTTTGCTTCCTCACGCGCTGTGTGGGCGGGCGTGCCTTGTGCGCGTGCATGCGCAGTGCTAAAAAACAAGCTTCTGCGCATGCGCAGAAGCAAAAAACAGCTTCTGCGCATGCGCAGAAGCAAAAATCAAGATGGTGGCGCCATAGGCGCCACCGAGAGAGTCAGTTCGGGGGCGTGTCCAGCCAGCCATCGCTGCCGGTTCGGTGAGCGGGGGGGAAATTCCTGCTACCGGTTCTGTAGAGCCGGTCCGAACCGGCAGGAACCCACCTCTGGCTCTTTCCAAAGATAGAATCCTAATTTCAGGATAACCCGAAAGAGGTGGACAAGATATTATTCAGAAGATATTATTCAGGTGCCTTCTTGCATGACTCAAGTAACAGTGCAGTTCCAGACATGCTTATTCAAATAAGTTAAATTTACAAAGCTCAATGTTTCTTATTCCTACAAGATTGTCTGTAGCCAGGATAGGCTTTCGGATATTTTTGATGAGTGCAGTGCTGGAAATTGAAAACTTCTGGATGGCCCAATGTTACCTAGACTTGGGTTGTAGGATTGCAAGTTTAATATTTCTAATTGAAGTTACATAAAAACTCTCATCATAATGGGAGTTAATTTAATGGATCCTGCCCATGGGCTATTGAAAGGAATGGAACATATGCAAACTGTTGATTTTAATGTACCAGAAAAAAGGTGTTCAGAAAGATGAATGCACATGCATATGTTTTCATATATATAAATCTGCTATTGTGACCTCATATGATCAGAGACCTATCTATGCAGGAGATCATTACATGCATATGTTGCTTAATTGCCTCTTGATTGCAATATTAGATTAGCATCATTTGAAGAAGATTATTAAGCTGTTTTTGCCATCAGGATTTTTTTTTCTTGAGACTATAAATAGGGAGAGAGTATAATAGCCTTAAATCAGAATGAAAGTGTCAAACAAACGCAGAGCATCCCTTAACTTTGGACTTGCTAAAAAATACTTCATTGCTTATTCACTCAATATATTTTGGGAACTTAATAGAATAGAATAGAATAGAATTTTTTAACCAATAATTCCTCACTTCGGGACATAACCACCACATGTGAAAGAAGGTGCCCTGTTCTTTTTTACATTTCCAACAACTCGGGTTTAAATTTGGGTATATTTTCGCTAATCTTGCTGGGGCCAAATACCAACGATAAAACATTTTGTAATGATTTTCTTTGTAGGATGCCGATTTTGTTAGTTTGTAGTTTCTATTCCAAATTTGTTCCCAGTCGGCCAAGTGTATGTTATGCCCTATATTTTTTGCCCATGCTAACATTGGTCCTTTAACTACGTCTTCAGCTCTTTCGACTTGTAACAGGTAATTGTAAAATTTAGAAATAATTTTATCCACTGGACCCGTCAAAAGCTTATCTAATTGTTTAGCTTCTGTTTCAATTCCAAATTCTTCATTATCTTTTTTATATCGAGATTGAATTTGAAAATAGGGCCACCAATCAATAGTTATACCCTGTTTTTCCAGATCTTCCCTGCTTTTTAGTTTCCCCTTTTTGTCCAAAATATCTTTATATTTAATCATTTTATTTATATCAATCGTATTTGGCTTTATCAACACTTCCATAGTGGATACCCAATTTGGAATTTTCATATAGTGTTTTTTCTTTATTTCCTGCCAATTTTTT
>QLTV01003764.1:5754564-5768082 GCA_003457575.1 Thermophis baileyi | reverse complement strand
AAGAGAAAGATTATTGGTTAAAAATACATAATTGGTTGCAACAAATAACAGGTACAACAATAGAATTTACTCCGGAACTTTTTCTACTTGGAATATTCAAAAATCAACATAGAAAAAACATCAAATACTTGACCTTACACATCACAACAGCTGCAAGACTTGCGTTTGCACATTGTTGGAAGAATCCTCACCCACCAACTGAAAGCTTAATAATTAAGAAGATTTATGACTGCGCAGAAATGGACAAATTAACTATAGAACTAAGAGGACAAAAAGACTCAGAATATTATGAAATATGGGAGAATTGGTATCAATGGATTAAAGATAGAAAACAAAAAAACAAAAAAGGATAAAATGAAATAAAGACACAGAATATTGTAAATATTGTATTGTACAAATAGGAAATCAATGTAAATAAGTAGATGTAGAATTGTTTAAGGATTTATTGTAATTGTTGGAAAAAAATTGAAAATTAATAAAGAAATTTTTTTTTTAAAAAAAGAATTTTTTATTGGCCAAGTGATTGGACACACAAGGAATTTGTCTTGGTGCATATGCTCTCAGTGTACATAAAAGAAAAGATAGGTTCGTCAAGAATCACAAGGTACAACACTTAATGATAGTCCAGGTACAAATAAGCAATCAAATCATAGTAGGAACCAGTCAATATAAATTGTAAGGCTACAAGCAACAAAGTTACAGTCATACAGTCATTTGTGGGAGGAGATGGGTGATGGGAACGATGAAAAGATTAATAGTAGGGCAGACTTAGTAAATAGTTTGACAGTCATGTGATAAATTAATAGCTGTCATGTGATAAATTAATAGCTCCCCTGAGTTTTGCATGTCTTCTGTAAGAAGCCTCTTTGCTCCAATAAAGCAGGATGATAGGAAATGTTTTATTAGCGTTTTACTTTAAGACTCTTCTGAGCTCAGAAGGTAAAACAGATAAAGTAGTGAAATTACTTCATGCAGCACATGTAACTATTACCTCCATCACTTTTGGCTTTATAAAAGTGTCCACGTTACCATCTCTTTGAAGCTATGCTGTGGTGGTAAAACGGTAACTTGATTTCTACAAAAGGGCCCATTTCATGAAGTACAAGGAACCATGAAAAGATGATACACTAAGAATTGTGCCTTGGGCCATGTTGTGTATAATAAGCAAGGGAAGGAACCACTTTTTTTTCCTTTTAAACCTAATAATTTATTTGAAACATTTCCAGGCCACCTTTAAGAGGAAAAGAACTTCCCTAGACAAACAGGCAAGCAGGCAGATAGGCAGACAAAAACAGGCAGATAGACATATATTCAAATTAGATACAAGTCTCATACAAGTAAAAGTAAAGAAAGGGGTTACATTCTAATGACATTATTAAATAAAACATGCAAATCTATAACTCAAAGACAAACCACCAAAATCAAATTCGGCCTCATGCCAAAGTGAAGGGATCCTTTAGAATTAATCCAAAATGTTGCAATGATGAGAGCTAATGGATTCCTGGTAGCATTTGTGCATTTCAGATGCACATCATGTTTGTGGGAAGATGCTGTTCCTCTTCAGTTTATTGGCAACTCTCAGTGAAGACAAGTGGGAACAGCCTCAATTACTTATCCTAAAGTGAGGCATATTGATATAGACAAAGGTAGAAATACCGGTTACAGGTAGTCCTCAACCTACAACCATTTGTTTAATGACCATTTGAAGTTACAAAGGCACTGAAAAAAGTGACTTATGACCATTCCAGGATCCCTGCAATCACATGATCAAAATTCAGACACTTGACAATCAGCATTGCAGCACCCTGGGACCACACATCGCCGTTTGCGACCTGCCCAGGGGAATTCCAACAAACAAAGTTAATCGCGGAAGTCGGATTCACTTAATGACCACAGCAAAAAAAGACCGTAAAATTGAGTGTGACTCACTTAACAACTGCATTGGTCAGAAAACAGAAGTTCCAGTGCCAATTGTGGCCCTAAGTCAATGACTACCTGTATGTGGTTCCAAGGTGTTTAAATCATTAAATACATGATGTTATTTTTTGACATGTACTCCAGGTTCTCTAAACAGGAAGATATGTGCATGATTTTCCTCTCCTTGTTTTATCCATACGATAATCCTATTAAAAAAAATAACTTTGATTAAGAGACTGTTACTACACCAAGATCACTCAATGTATTTTATGAATGCTTTCTCTAATGACTTTAATTTGTTAAAAAAAATCACATTGATAGCCAGCTAGATGTAGTGGTTAAAGGCATCAGGTT
Organism: Thermophis baileyi; assembly: GCA_003457575.1. Lineage (NCBI taxonomy): Eukaryota > Metazoa > Chordata > Lepidosauria > Squamata > Dipsadidae > Thermophis > Thermophis baileyi. Next base: position 5,765,811 of record QLTV01003764.1, on the reverse strand, counting down.
AGAAACTATGAGACTGTGAGTTCTAGTCCTGTCTTAGGTTCAAAGCCTTGGGCTGGTCATTCTCCTTCAACTCTATGAAGGCAAAAACAAGTCACTTCCAAAAAATCTTGTCAAGAAATTGCAAAGACTTATCCAGGCACTTGCCAGGATTTCACACTGACTTGAAGGCTACTTATTTATTTATCTATCTGTTTGTCTGCTTATTTAAACAGGACTTTCCTTTGCTCTTTTCTATTCTAACTTTGCTTCCCACACATTCTACATCCTTTCTAGAAAGTTCCCTGTACTATTAGTGGTAATAGAATCAAAGGAAGAAAGTGTGCAACTTTATCAATGTACACCTGATGCCTTTAACTACTACATCTAGCAATATTATTCATGTAAAATTGGAGGTGGTAACCACTGTGGATCAAGAACTGAGTGATAGGAGAATCTAGTCCTCAGAGAATTAAAGTGAATCAATTAGTTTGAAGTTAAAGTTATTTATTTATTTATTTATTTATTTATTAAAGAAACATATTAAAAACATTCAAAAAACAACTAAAAACTCATAAAAATTAAAATATTGGCCGGATCTCGCCAAATTACAGAGGTGAGATCAACGGCCCCAAGCCTGCCGGAACAGCCAGGTCTTCACGGCTTTCCAGAATGCCAGCAGGGTGGGGGTAGTCCAGATCTTAGGAAGTAACTGGTTCCAGAGGGCCAGGGCAGCCACAGAGAAGGCCCTACCCCGCGGGCCCGCCAGCCAGCACTGTTTAGCTGACGGGACCTGGAGGAGCCCAACTCTGTGGGATCTTACCGGTCGCTGGGAGCTATGCGGTAGAAGGCGGTCTCGAAGATAGCCTGGTCCTGAGCCATATCGGGCTTTAAAGGTAATAACCAACACCTTGAATTGTGCCCGGAGACCAATAGGGAGCCAGTGCAGCTCGCAGAGAATTGGTGTAATATGGGTGTACCTAGGTGTACCCATAACAGCTTGCGCAGCTGCATTCTGGACCAACTGTAGTCTCCGAACACTCTTCAAGGGTAGCCCCATGTAGAGCGCATTGCAATAATGAAGTTATGAAGTTCCCTTTCACCTCAGTTTTTTATCTGTTGTTAAAATATGTACACATATATAGAAAGATTGTGTAATGGGAAACTGGGCATCTTTTCCATATTCCATATCCCTATTCCACTTCCAATTAAGTGGAGAATGTGCAGTTAATTAATGAAAGTAAACTGACTTATTGAACTGAACAGAAGGAAAAGACCAGGTGGAATTAGATCTCTCACTTTTCATTGTGGTCTCTTGTTCTTCCTAGGAGTCTCCTGCCTTGAAGTTAGGAAAGCAGTCATCTCATCAGATAAAATGGAGTCTAGTTCATTTAACCTTGTAACAAGTAAGCCTGCTTCTCTTTACGGAGCCATAAGAATCTTTGTTCCATGTGTCCCACTGACTAATACAGCTACCTCTCTGGAATTCTTTCTGAGCTTTCTATGACCAATCTTCCAGGTTAGGTATTTTGGCCTTCACTCAAACCCTCAAAGCTTTTGCCAGATATCTGAAGTAAACTGAATTAGGAAAGTACATAGCACATGACTGTTTCCCGTTTATGGGGCTTCAGCGTCACTGCATACTTTGACAGTCTGACTGGCTTCCTGACTTTGAGAGCCTTTTGGTTTAAAGCTGAAACTTCAAGGCATGGCACAAAGGGAAAGCACTTATCTAAAGTTGTTGAAACTGAATGAACATTTCTTTAATTAGCACATCCAAGGCCTAGTTTAATGGGCTTATTCTTATCCTACTAATACTTTTTCTGAGCTTCCTAGGGTAGGTCTTCTTGTTTCCCATGTGGCAGCGGTTCCTGACTTTGTTAATCTATGAAACTGATCAAGAGACGAGGATGCCTCTTGTCAAAAGAAAAAGCACATTCCCTAGGACCGTGATGGTGAACCTATGGCACGCATGCCACAGGTGGCACGCGGAGCCATATCTGAGGGCACGCGAGGCGTTGCCCTATGTCAGCTCCAATGCGCATGCGCGCGCTGGCCAGCTGATTTTCGGCCTTGGGGAAGGCCGTTTTTGCCCTCCCCAGGCTTCAGGAGGCTTCCCTGAAGCCTGGGGAGGGTGAAAAACGACCCAACCGGCCTACCAGAAGTTCGGAAAAACGGACTTCTGGTTTGCCCGTTGGGCCGTTTTTCGCACTCCGGAGGCTTCAGGGAAGCCTGAGGGTGAAAAACAGCACAACGGGGGGGCGCATGCACAGGAATGCGCACATGCGCATTGTGGCGTGCGTGGGGGGTTGTGTGCTGGCACGCGCACTTGCTGGCGCACGCACACACTCCCATTTTTGACACGCAAGAAGAAAAAGGTTCACCATCACTGCCCTAGGAGCATCCATAATTCTCTGAAACTTATATACACATAGAAATGGGATGACGACAGGGTATGTTGATATTCCTGACCCTAGGAAGTAAAGATATATCTTCACACTGTACAATATTTTCTACAGTATTGTAGATAAAATGGAAAGTATACTTATGTACATGCATTTTAAATAGAAGTATACAGATTTTAACATATGTGTATAGCATTTTGATTCATGCATGCACATCAGATATAATAGAGAAGAAAAGGTAACATGCAACAATTGCCTATAAATGTAACTGTGACGAAGCTGTAGATTACTTGAATTCTATTGAAGTAAATGCTTAAATGGACAATTCTGAATATGGAAGATATGGGAGAAAGTTAAGAAAATTTGGAAGAGAGATATGAGAATATAGGCTATTAACAAAGTAAAGGGGGGGGGAGAAAAAGGAGACAAAGAGAGAAGAGAAGAGATTAGATTAGATTAGTGATCTGAAATAGTAAATCATCATTTAGAAAATTCTCATTCTATAAATAAATTTTAGTGATTGAAATTTGAATTCAATTTAAATTGAAATGAAAACACACACACACACACACACACACACAGACAGACAGACAGACAGACACAAACACACACTAATATAAGGTTGTACAATATTTTAACTAAATAATGTCTTAAGTAGTTCTCATTAATCAGTCCTCTGATAGAATTATGACTATGAATGAGTCCATTGATCAATGGGGAAAACTTCCTTTCTGGGTGTCCAATAACTTGTGTCTTGATTGCCATGATCGGCCATCCCTTGGGATGGCTTCAACGTAAGAAACCAATGGAAGAGGACAAGAGCACTGTTTTTAGCTAAAGAAAAATTAGAGAGAATATAATACTGCACAACATCCCCCCAAACACCTAAGATAGTTTCCTACCAGCAGGAGTTCCAGTAAGAGATAACTTCAGTTTGAAAACTTTTTAAGATTATAATTTTAGACTGGTGGCTGCAAGACTTTAAATTATATTTATTCCCAAAGTAAAGTTAGAAAAAAATGATGCTATTTCTGACTAAATGAGCCTCGATTTGTCACGGTAACAATGATTGCCATATATTGCACGTAAATGCCACCTTGCATTGAACTGCATCAAGTATCACATAGGAAGTCTCCTTCGTTGCCCTATTCCGTTCACTGTTGTGTGGGCCAACCCATTCATCCTCAGAAGCCTCCACAACCTTCCAGAGGAGATGGTGGGGAAGTTGTACAAACCGGGAATGGAATGAATTCCATGGGTGATTGGATGTGGTTTGTTCCCAGCTTAGCACGGACAAAATAGCAATTCCAGAAACTAAGAATTTCTTTAAGGTGGTAATCACAAATATTGACTATATCCCATTTTTGGGGATAGGATCTAGTCTTGCTTGCTTTCCCTCATTGGAAAAGTAGCTTTTAGAAACTTTCTTCCTAGCAGTTGTTTTGTATACTGCTGATGGCCTTTACTGAGTTCCTCTGAAGTTCTTCCAATTTCTGTCCTTTCCAGATTTGGGTGATTTTGTGCTTATTTTGGATGGACCTAAAAATGGTTCTATTATTTTTGAAGTTGGAAGGGGGTATTTGACACTCTTTCTTTCTCTTAATTTTTATTTTTTGAGGGAAATATATTCCTGAAGTGGGTATAGCAGCATTCCTAAAGGAGAAATCATTTCTCTGTCACTTTACCACAATTCAGCTTGTGTGTTTTATCCAGTACCAGTCGATTTCCCTATCCCCTCAGCATTTTAAGCTCTCCCCCCCCCCTCCCCAAAATGGATTACTTTTTTATTAGCAGACCCTACTGGGAAGAAAAATTACCTATATTTTTCACAGAAGACATAAAGATAAAAGGAAATTAAAGCATACGCTAATCATCAAGGGATTTTTTTTCCTTTCTCATCTCGCCATGTGGATTTCTACAGCAAAATGACAAGAACTAATTTTCACAGTTGCTTCTAAGTAAAATATGCAAGCTAGAGAGAATTAAATTAGCAGATCTGCCAAATTTCTCCAGTGGTTAAAGTACTGTTGTAGATTAATTAAACTGAGATGTTAATTTTAATAGATTTCTTTCTTCTGATTGTTCAAGGTGCTGCATACAGTAATTTACCTCATGATAATCCTGGAAAATGATTATACACTGCAAGATAGTAAGTAATCTTGAACTCAACAATGGAATGGAATCTGAATGGATTCAGTTCACAGTATTAACTGTGGATGAGATGTCTTTTCTCTTGATAATAATAATATGCATTATTTTGTGAATTTCAAAATATGATAAGCCAAATTTGCTTCTTTTAGGGATTGTCCTTTTTGTTTTGCTCAATAAGGTTCTATCTCCAGGATCTGTCTTGATGGCACCATTGACTATATAATGGAAAATGTAAGAATTAGACCAGAAATCCCCATTACAGACAATCATCACTTACTCACCACTCATTCAGTGATTGTTCAAACAAACAACAGCACTGAACAATGGGTCCTTGTTCTACAACAAGTTCTTGAAGTTGTGGCTCCTCTTGGTATAGGCTGTACACACACTGAAGCCTTAGTTATTGTGTAGGTGTCTTTGTATATGTGCAAGTGTGCCTTTGTGTCAATCTTAACTCCTGGAGGGTCCCTGGACTAGTCCATGTAGTTTTCTTGTCAAGATTTTGCCTTCTTCCTAGGGATGACATAAAGTGATTACGGTAGTCCAAGATCTTTCTTGCCTACAGCAGAACTAGAAATCATGGTCTGTGGTTTCCAGCCTAGTCTCTTAACCACTAAACCAAACTAGCTCTCAAAAACTTTCTATCTTTTTTCTACAGTGTAGAAAGATGTTCCGGTGCTACGTGAAGACCTTTTTAGTTCTGCAGTCAAGGCTGGGCATCAGGTGAGACAGGAAATATGCTAGAAATCAACTGAAGCAATGCTATTTTTAATTATCTTTCAAAAACCAAAATGTGAGAAATTCTATAGAAACAATATGAAAATAATCTATGTATATTGCAATCACAAGAGCACATATACAGTAACAACCAACTTCTGAAGTTCACATTTACTAGAAAGCTCAAGCAGCAGTGATGGCTAGTTCTATCAGTTGAACTTCGGGGGAACTGGGGAAATTAAAAATAGAGGATAACTGACTCAGTCCTTGCATGGAGAATTCGTAAAATAAAAAACAAACAAACACAGGGCTAGGGAGAAATAGAAGGTAATGGTGCAGAATCACCCTTGGTTCTTGGCAGTCTACTGGATGCTGCCATGATGTAAGAAGATGGGGTACAGTGTAGCATGCTGCATCTGTGCTGTACAGCAGCCCCAGGGAAGTGTTTGTTGTTGTTGCTAATTACTATAATTAGGTGGTAACATGTGGCATATAATTTTGATCTATGATTACAAGGGAAATAGTGTAATGTCGGAACTACTGTATAGAAGTACACAAGTTCTTTGTTTTCCCCTATAGCATCTGCTTCTTAAACTATCTCCAGAAGGCAAAGTGGCTAGACATGCTTTATTTTACAGGACATACCTTACTTCAAAGAAGTGTCATTTATGGTAGGGCTTAGTTGCATTTTTCTTTAAATGTGCAATAAATATGTTAAAGGAGAGAATTTCTCCCAAATGATACCTCTTTGCTGGAACATATATAAAACAAACAAAGCTCAATTCTGTGGAGCAGCATAAAAAAAAACAAGTAAACAAAAACATCTGGATTTTCCTCTTTCCTTCTCATTTCAAAAGGTTATTCAGTCAACCATTTCTAAAGAATTAGCCTTCCCTATCCTGCCTAATTTACACCAGGTAAGCCTCATCCTTTCTGAGCTACTCCTGCTCAGCAGACTTACTACATTTCCCCACTAGCAACTTAGACAATCTTCTGGAGTTAGCCAGCATTCTTTGTGCCAAAATAATCCCAATGAGGACAGTCTTTCTATCATTTCATCAATGCCTGGATAGTATAGTGGGCACACTGTAAATCACTAGAGGAGAAACTTCCTATGAAGATACCATGATATCCATCAGTTTGTGCCCATCACCTATTCATATGTCATACTGAGCATACAGTATCTTGTCACTCCAACCCAAATACTTTTATATGCATTTAGTTCATAATTTTGAAGTCCATCAGATTTCAGTTGTTTATTTACATATATGGCTCTACTCCTGAGACCCTGGATTGTTTATAAAAATATGTAATACAGAGAAAATCACGATCAGAGATCAAGTGGTGTGCATGGACCCACAGTCATTTACAAATTAAAGGTGGTGTAATCAAGCTTGAGAATTGATGATAACTTCAGTCAGATATGGAACTCACTGATCATGGCTGCTAGGGGAGGCTCACTGTTTCACAGTCATCTTTGGTTGTATTTTATATTAATTTCAGTAAGAGATTGCAGTGGTAACATTTTCCATTAAGTCAATTTTCTATTAACTTTTGTGTACTTTGCGCTGCTAAATTAGTCTCTGCTGTTTCTTCAGGCTCTGTTAGATTACTCAATGTGTATAAAAAGTATTAGTCATTGCTTTCATCCATGCCTCCATTATCTGTGTTTTATTCCCCATTTTATAGAATTAACTGGCAGTTATGTTTGTTTGAAGAATGCTGACTGAACTGTTCTCACTAGCCAATAAATGACTATTCCAAGGTTATTCTTCTAAATGAAAATGTTTTGCCAAACTTTTATTTCCAAAATTGCGGAATGTTTTCCTCTTTGATACCAGGAATTGTACTTTCATTCAGACAAGATAAACATTTCATGTCCTAATATGGTGTCAGTTGTGGAATGCATTCTCAAATGTTCCTGAGTAGCAAATAATTCTCCTCTTCCTCTTTCCTTAATGATCGTATTTTACAATCATGTGAATCAAGGGGGGGTTCTAACTTACCTCGCTGCTGGTTCGCTTCCTCCCGCGCTGCGTGGCCGCGCCTTGTGGGTGGCGCATGAGCAGTGCAAAAAAATAATAAAAATAAATAAATAAAAAAAGCCAAAAACAAGATGGCAACACATGCGCAGTGCCGGAAACTTGGCTTCTGTGCATGCGCAGAAGAATTTTTTAAAAAAAAATTAAAAAAATTAAAAAAAAATATGGCGGCGCCCACGGACCGGCACCGACCGAACTGGATCCGTGATGTCATCGTGACATCACCAGCGGGGCACTACCAGTTCAGGAGAACCGGTCCGAACCGGGAGGAACCCACCTCTGATGTGAATTATAGATATCCGTAGTGTTTTATTATATATAAGGCCATTAAGAAAGGAAATCTAAACATACAGAAATAGCTATATTTCGTGATTTCATACATAAAAACCAGAAGTGGATCCTGCTCTGTACACAGTGACAGACATACTGGCTCTGTATTGTCCAATGCTTTTATTAATAAATGAAAATAATTCTTAACCAGATTTGAAGATGGTAAAAAATGGGATGCAGTGACCTATTTCCAAATGAATGGAAACATTACAAACTACCCCAGATCTCTTTGGGCTTCTGGTTGCCAAAGAAAACCTTGTAATTGGGCGTTTTCATGTTTTCTCCTTTCCTGAAAGTTTGTACTACAACTCTTACCAGTCCTTGCCAGTATAGAGATGGTCAGGGATGAAGGGAGTTACAGTTCAAATCACCCTTAACTAGACTGTTAGTTAAAGTTAAGGATTCACATTTATGAATGCTTTTTTTTTCCATTCAGAAGAAAAACCAGCCCAGAAAGAAACAACTGTGCTAAGTTTTTCTCTTTGTTAGATTTCAGTTTAGAAGTTAATTGTACTTAAACGCACTGTGAAAAGTAAGTCATGAGGCTATAAATGGAACTTAAATTTATCTAGGTCAGTCTGATAAGTTTAGGTATTTGTGTGTGTGTGTGTGAAAATAGGGAAGCAGTGAAAAATGATATTCCCATCCATTTGAAGCAGTCAAGTTTTTTTTATAACTATATCATATTCAATCAAAACTAATTTTGCTTGCAAGGATAGGAGCTGCCTTAAACAGGGAGAAATCTGGTCAAGTAAGACTAACATTGTCTGTCTTTCAATCCCAGTTCGAACTAAAGTCTTGTCATCTCTTCTGTTTTGAATACAAAAAGAAACCAGGAACTGAACTGCCTGTGATCTATGTGCTTTACGATCCAAGCTCTATTAGAACACCGAATTTCTGGCAATTGTCACCTGCCTCAGGAAATAGGTGTGTAGAAAGAAATAGATCAATCTGTTCAAGCCTTGAATTGTTAAACCTGGAGGCATGAAATTCTTGCCATTTTAAGGGAGGATATTGCCTAATCAGTCATAGTTGTTCCCCAGCAAACTATCCAGGTGTTTGTAATAGACCACGAAATACAGATACCCAAAATGGAATCAATGGGATTTGAGGGGGAAAAAATACTAGGTTAATGTACTATAAGATCAATAAAAGTAAACATTTAATTTGGTGCCCTCAAAGATAGTTTGAACTATAAGTTAGTTTGAACTATAACTCCCTTCATCCCTGACCATCTTTATACTGGCAAGGACTGGCGGGAGTTGTAGTACAAACTTTCAGGAAAGGAGAAAACATGAAAATGTCTGATTACTAGCATTTCTTTGGCAACCAGAAGCCCAAAGACATCTGGGATAGTCTGTAATATTTACAATTATTTGGAAATAGGAGACTGCATCCCACTTTGTATCATCTGCAAATCTAGTTAAGTATTCTTTCAATTTATTAATTAAAACATTGGACAGTACCAGAGGTGGGTTCTTGCCGGTTAGGACCGGTTCTATAGAACCGGCAGCAATAGCCGGCTGGACATGCCCCCGAACTAGCTCTCTCGGCGGCACCATAAGTGCCGCCATCTTGTTTTTTGTTTCTGCGCACGCGCAGAAGCTGTTTTTTGCTTCTGTGCATGCGCAGAAGCTGGGTTTTTAGCACTGTGCATGCGCGCTCGCACGGCACGTACCCGTGGCGTGCAAGGCGCACGCGCCCACGCAGTGCGTGAGGAAGCGAACTGGCAGTGAGGTAAGTCAGAACCCACCCCTGGACAGTACAGAGCAAGGACAGAATCTTGTAGCAGTCCATCCAGTTGATATCACGTTCTTATGATGAGAAATCATTGCTGGGCACTCTACATACTATTTCCAAGCCACTTAATTGTAATGCTTTTTGCTAATTGAAATATAATGAATACCTTGTCAATTACATCTACTTCTGTGTATCACTCTTACAGCGTAATATTACTTGAGTTTTTAGAAAGGAAAGTATTATCAAATAGTTCTGTGTCTGTGTTGATAGTTGTTGGTCAAGTATGCAATCATTTCCAAGATTTCAGTTAAGAGCATTCGTGAATAATTTTGCTCACTATTCTTACTTAACAGTGTAAATTGCATTGATATTGCAGCCTTCTTAATCATCCTGTTTTGGGGGGGGGGAATAAACTGGCTGGAAGGACTTGAAAAACATTTATAAAATGTAAGCTCGGGAAAACTGAATCAGAGTTTATGAATGATAATCAGCTTTAATTGGAGACCACAGCTTTTGTTTCCAATTAGAACTGACTCACTTTGTTTATTTGTTCCTGTTCATCAAGGAAGTGACTTTGTTCCTCAGGAAAGAAACTATGTGGCTGCTCAGTCATGAAGCATGACTGAGAAATCTTCTGAAAATTCTCACTCACGTAAATGTAGGATAGTGGGCGTAAGTTGTGTATACTTCTTTTCTTTTGTGGATTGCTTACGGCCTAATATGAAAATGACAAAGTAAACAGTAGGAGAAATCTTAAGTATAGCTTTAACAGGAAGAAAACAGCTTCTGCAGTTTAACTTAATGATTCTGGAAAATAAGTTATTTTTCTCCTGTTGATATACAGCATCACATTACAAGTAATTGTTATACCATATGATCGAATGACTTAGGACAATGGTTGACAAGTTATTTTCCCCTCCTCATTTTTCTTCACTCTTCACCAAATGTCATAATACTAAGCCCACTTATTCCTCCCCCCCGCCTCCAAAAAATCAATATGCAATTTGGAGATGTCCAGTAATTCCATATCTTTGTGGAAAAATAGAATAAAATAGCAATAGCAATAGCACTTAGACTTATATACCGCTTTACAGTGCTTTACAGCCCTCTCTAAGCGGTTCACAGAGTCAGCATATTGCCCCCAACAATCCGGGTCCTCATTTTACCCACCTCGGAAGGATGGAAGGCTGAGTCAACCTTGAGCCGGTGAGATTTGAACCGCCGAACTACAGCTAGCAGTCAGCTGAAGTGGCCTGCAGTGCTGCACTCTAACCACTGCGCCACCTCGGCTCAGTCTTGTGAAAGGAACCATCATGAACTGGTGTATTTGTTATGTCATGCATTGGACACTTTTTCAACTACATATTTAGTTTAGTTGATGGTCCTTTTTATCACAGATTGTGGGACAGTTCCTACATGAAAATACAATTGAAAAATAGGACAAGCTATACAAGTCTGCATTTTATTTGTGAACATGCCTATAAAGTAATGATGAATGCAAACAGAAACAATTTTCTTTTGGAAATACCCAGAAATTACCCAAACAATTTCCCAAAATGTTATGTTCTAACTGTTTCAACTGTGTTGCATGGTTCCAACCAGGTCCAGCGTTTGAGCGGGAAAAAGCTCAAACGCTATTGGCTGGTCTGTCTGACAGCTCCCTATAAAAGGGCAAGCTGTCAGACTGCTCTTTGCTGGTTGCTTACACAAGAGCTGAAATAAAGAGCTGCTTTGGAAGTCTGTCTCCTGTCATCTCTACCCACTATCCAACAGTGGCGATGAGGGCTTGGGCCAGGAGAACTGTGACTAGCTTCTTCAGCACTTTCAACCAGCCAGGCAGACATCTTCCTGCCTCCTTCTGCCGCTATGTCCACCTTCCACCCTCC
>QLTV01003764.1:5706182-5747238 GCA_003457575.1 Thermophis baileyi | reverse complement strand
GTGTGTCTGAGATGGGGGTTGTGGAGATAGGTGGCTGTAGTTTCCTTTCAAACCTGCAGTAAAACACGTTCAGGTCATCTGCCAGTTGTTTATTTCCTTCAGCCTGGGAAGGAGGTTTGCCGTAACCAGTGATATTTTTAAGAGTTTTCCACATGTTTGCTGGTTCATTTGTTTAGAACTGATTCCTTAGCTTTTCAGAGTAGCTTCTTTTTGCTGCTCTGATCTCCCTTGTTAATACATTTCTGGCCTGATTGTACAGCATTCTATCACCTTTTCTGTAGGCTTCCTCTTTGGAATGACGTAGCTGCTTAAGTTTAGCTGTGAACCAAGGTTTATTGTTACTGTATATTCGCAAGTTCCAAGCGTTCCTATCCAGTTACAAGCGTTACAAGCGTCCAAGCGTTACAAGCATTCCTATCCAGATGGGGGGGGAAGGGAATTTCAGAGGGAAACTATAGGTACAGAATGACCTAGAATATCAACAATATTTAGCTATTGACATTTTCCAATAATGTAAACATCTAAGCAAAAACTAGAGTATGAGAATTTTTGACTTGAAGCAGTGCTCCTTTAAAGCTAATCTGCCTAAGGTCAGATTATTTATTTCCTCTCTCTTTCTGACACCTTCCCCTCTGTTCAGACATCTGAATCACGTCTGCAATCACTTGCAGAAGGCTTCTGAATAAGATTGAAGATCATATGCAGCCTTAGTAGATGAAGTTCTGCTGTCAATTGTGGTTGGATGGAGATGTTCTGTTACATTTTTTTGGGTACCCATGTTCCCATGAGTATTAAAGTAAACAAAAGGTATGGATGAAGTTACACTATTACATGGACATGGAATCAGTAGGGAAGATCCTTTGCATCAGAGATGTTGCTTCCATAATTCATGCTAGACTATAAAACAGAAGGAGTTGTTTCACATTTGGCAGATGCTTTTCTCTGAAGATCTAATGCACAAAGATCTATCCTGCCCTGTGGGAGAAGCATGACACAATATTTCTATATGTTGACAAGACTGATGCACCAAATAATTAGGCTGAATGTTAGAAATGGCAAAGTTATTTATGTGTCTGTTTATAGAAAGAAATGTCAGGGGTAAAGCAACCCCACAATATCCTTGATCACATCAGTGGTGAAATCTACTTACCTTCCCTACCGCTTTTTTGCCTGCGCTCCGCTCGCCCACGGGCCTTTTCACCCTCTGCGCATGCACAGAACACTTTGCGCATGCGCAGAGGGTAAAAAAACCAAAATGGCGGCATCCGGGCGGGTGGGCGGAGCCTCACGCTGCCGTCGCTACCGGTTCTCCGAACCACCGGCAGGCGGTGCTACCAGTACACCCGGACCAGGCTGAACCGGGAGCATTTCACCCCTGGCTCACATGTCTAACTTACTAATGTGCCTGTTATTAGATGATGCGGTTTTGAACTGTTCCAGTGTTGTTCAATCAAGATGTACTATATCTGAATTTCATGTCTTGATTGGTTCAACAGATCAGCCAAAATGTAATTTTGTACTTTAGAACAAGGTCTCCAAGCTTTCTGGCTCCAGGGATTCGTTTCGGAAGAAAAATTGTTTTCCATGGACCGGGGTGGGGTGGGTGGGAATGATTTAGCACGTGCAAATCCTGTACATGCACAGATGAAGCTTCGCTTGCTCGATTGCCACTTGCACGGCCTGGTTCCTGTGGGTTGTGGACCCCTCTTTAGAACACTTTCCTTCAGATACATTAGAAGTTCTTTTTCTGTTGGAGTTATAATCTGGATTGTAGATCTGGTGATTCTACTGAACATAGGTAATTGTTTCATTGTTAGAAAGCATAATTCAGCAAGATACAGGTTTGTGATGTCTGTAGCATAAGAAGCACACCTTACTATACCCACAGAAATTTCCTACAGTTATGTTCTGACCAATTTATTTTTTTGAATTGAGAATGACTGCTAGCACTTTCTAGAAAGATATTAACTTTTGCTGGAACATCCTTGGAGATTAAAATGCAAATATTTGAAATTTTCCCACAGTGTGGTTATTCCAGATTTTAGCTGTCCTTTTACAAATCAAGTTTGGAAGTTGTCGTTTTTTTAAATTTAACATGCTACAAATTGTCACCAATTGTTAGGTTATAAAATCACAAAATTAGGTTTGCAATACAGTCTTTGTATCAAATTCTAGCTGAAGGCTCTTGGGAACTAGCAGGGCCTTCCAAAAGAAATTGAACTTATCTTTATTACAAACCCCAGTTATATTGACTGAACTGAAAGTTCACCAGTGCTAAGAAAATCAGAGTTGCTTCAAACACTCAGACTGCAATACAAATGGTTGCCAATTAACTTGCTGTCAAAAAGGACCAAATTTAACATGCAAAAGCTTTTCTTTGCAACTGAGACAAAATTGTTACCAGCTGTTGATGCCCCAATGATTATTTCTTACTAAGTATTGTTCCCATAGAAAACCCAACTCTAACCCTAACCCTAATCCTAACTGTTTCGTTATTCTGAAAGTACATTAAATAACATTAAGATATTCAAATGCCATGATACACAGATCAGAATACTGCAGGCAACATTATTTCTTTTATGGAAGCAAAAGTTAGGAAGAGTATTGATGCTTTTGAAGTTTGGTGTTGGAGGAGACTCACGAGAATACTATGGACTATCAAGAAAATAAACAAATGGACTATCTCACTCAAGTCACAAATGACTACCCTCAAATTATCTTACTGGATAATTTGGACAGATTATGCAAAGACCTACTGCCTGGAAAGGCTCTAATGTGGGAAAGGTGAAAGGAAAGAGAAGAATGATAAGATGCATAGACTCAGCCATGAATGCATTGTTAGAAGACCTGAAAGACCAGGTTAGGGGCAGATAAACATGGAGATGACCTTGGTTATTGTGCCATCAAGTCAACAACAACTTGATGGCACATTATCAATCAATCCATTAATCAATCCAATCATTCAATAATTACACCAGATGTATTCCAAAAAAATAAGCAAGTTTTAGTGAATACAAACTCATTGTGTTCAACTTAAATTGAGAAGATCCAGATATAAGTCTTCCTTCAGCCATGTAAGTTTCCTGGTTGTCTTTGTGTCAGTCATTCTTTCTAAACCAAATTGACCTGGGTTGCTATTGTGGAGCAATAATTAGAGAAGGGATTGGTATGTATACCACTTTGGAAGAAAAATGAGATATAAATCTCATAAGTAAGAAATAAATGAAATCAGTCATTGACAAGGAACATGCATATATGGCATGCAGAAGATCCCATGTTCAGCTGAGCTGGTAAATAGAGTTGCCTATGTCAGGACCCTTAAAAGGACATAGTACATCAATGTGGGTAATATAGAATTAAATGATCTGTTGGTCTCAAGCAGAGAGAAGCATTTGGGTATTTGTAAAAGTGAGCAGCACATATCTAATAATGGAATTTAATGCTATAGCAGTTTTAGCATTATAATAGTACCTAGTGAATTATAGAGCTGAAAGGGGGATTAGATATATCCATGGAGCATAAGATTCTGGTACAGCTCTACATTTATGTAACTCTCTCTAAGACCAGCATTAGCATGTTTCCTGAATATTAGCTGCTTTGGAAAAACAGCTGAAGAAAGTATCCTACCTGTTGTCTTCTCACGCACACCTGGTTTGGTTTATAGAAAACAAGATGCCAGATCCAGGAGGGACTCTTTTTGTCACCATCCAGAAAGTTATTTTAATCATTAGCTGCATATACTGCCAAATGCTGGGCTTCAAACTGATCCATGAGTGGATGGAGGCAATCTGGTAAAACAAGATAATGAAGTGGGGGGCACAGGGATGAGCTGAAGAAGTCCCTTTTAAAAAAATGATAAAATTTAACATTGTGACCATGAGGGTGATGAGATAATACATGAGGTGCGTTGAAGAAGGATCAGGTCACAGTTCCTTGGTTAAGTCTGCTGGAGTGAAAGAAATAAGGACTGCAGCTTCATCCTTCATA
Organism: Thermophis baileyi; assembly: GCA_003457575.1. Taxonomy (NCBI): domain Eukaryota; kingdom Metazoa; phylum Chordata; class Lepidosauria; order Squamata; family Dipsadidae; genus Thermophis; species Thermophis baileyi. The sequence goes on along the minus strand of QLTV01003764.1, from coordinate 5,743,251 downwards.
AAGGATGCTGGGAGGCAGAAAGACATTTGAATAAGACCTGAAAGAGGCTAGGCTCACACATTATTACTTTGCAGCACTCTTGTTTCAAAAGAATACTAGGCACAGCTCCAGAAATAGACCAGGTGCCAAGTTGCAGGTGTAAAGGAAGAATTACAGGAGGCTGAAGAGAGATTTCCTCCTGCACCAGAAGAGCTTTTCCCCACTTCATGTTGCTTATTCTTGTCTGCCAACAGCTTCCTGGGCTATTTTGGTTGGCACTCTTTTAAAAACAAAAACCACCTCTCTGCTTGCAGCCTGATCCTTGGGCAAACTTGAAAACAACATCCTCGCCACCTCCCACTTAATCTCAGGTTAAGGTGAACTATTGGTGGTTCTTTTTCCCCATTAGGTGGAAGAGACAATGAAGTCAGGAAATCCAAAAATTGCTTTCCTTAATTTGTCCCACATTCAAATGGTAAGGAAAGTACTGCTCCCTTGAATGAGGTTCAACACTGAAGAAACGTTCATTTTCTGCTGGCATTCTTTTCTGCTGACTCAAGCACTGAGAGATAGTATGGTAATGCAACCATGCAGAGTTGCTGGGAATCAGGCAATGTATGAATTATTACGATTAATATCGTGAGGAACAGCCCAGAAAGCTTCATGCTGCCATCTTGAAGGCTGCTGAATAGAACATTTCAGATGGATTCACACCAGGTCACTGCAAAACCCATCTGAGGTATCTCTTCCTTTATTCAAAAATCAGTCTGGAATGTACAGAATGAAAATAAATGCAGAGGAAAACAATTTCAGCCCATGTGCCAAATGGGTGAAGGAAGAGATAAAGCCTTTTCTTTAAAGTAATAACCACATGGTTCTGTGGCCCAGATGCCTAGGGAATCTTCTGCATTTAATGCTGTCCCTTTCTTTATTGTGAGGAAGTAAGTAAGAAGCAACTTTCACAGGGGATCCACTTCCTGAGATTTTCTAGTCAGTTTACACAGTGTAGGAAGCAATCCAGTATAATCAAAAAGGAGAGAATGCAGTTGGAGAAATGTATGTTTCTCATATGCAACACACATATACACAAAAGGTCTGGAATACATTTGTGCATATCGAAATTAGGCGTTCACACATCCAAGACCAAGTGTTGTTCTCAATCAAAAAAAAAAGATACATTAAGTTTTGATGAAAAGTCTCCCAGATGTTCCTTATGTTTTTCTTGTTGGGAATGACATTGGACCTCAGATTAAACTATCATCCTATTGTGCAGAGGAGAAAAAGAGATTAAACATAAGCAGGTTGTGTACTTTTCTATTTAGGAATTTAGGAGTTCTTATTTGTGGCTAACCAGATTGATAAACTGCTTGACTCAGTTGACTGAGTATGCAAACATATTTGTATTGTAGAAAGATGTTTACAAATTGTGGTTCCTGAAATATTTTTTAAAGAAAGAAGGTAGAAAAAATATTGTATTAATGCAGACATGGAACAAATAACGTAGCCCTTCTTGTTTGGAACATGAATGACCAAAGATTGGCCTTATACATGGTTCTTAGAGTTGTGGGACATATTTAACCAATTAACTGGATAAATAAAAAATGTCATCCATTCCTATCTAGAAAAACGATGCCATCAGTAGAGTATTGGATTTGGAAACAGGACACCAAAACATATCATTCCTCCATCAGGAAGGATTTTTGGATGGCCTTGAGCGACAGACTAATTTACAAGCTAATATACCTGACAGGATTGTTGTGAAGATAAAGTGGAATGAGGGCATTTTATTACATGCTGTGTTTGAGGCTTTTAAAGTAGAAAGAGAAAGGAAATACATTGTTCATCTGTGGGAAAGTTCTGGCAAAACAATTTTCAAGTGTATTTACAAGATATTTCGCATGATGAATTCAGACTGTGAGCCAACTTTTAAATGTGGGAGATTGAATTGCATCAGTCTGCCACCAGAAGGATAGCAGATCCACTACAAACATCATGAAGAAAAAGCAAAGGTTTTTCTGATAGAACTTAGTGAGCTGTGCATGAGATTCTGAATTAATTTCATATTTGAAACATTATAGAGGGTCTCTAACTTTTCCCAAAATTAAAAAAAGCTATCCTTCTATGAGCCAACAAAAAAACTCTACTAGCTGTTTGCTGTTCTTATTGCCAATCTCGACTCTGTTTTCATTGCCTCTGTTTCCTCATCTACTGATATCACTTAACCCAGGGGTGTCAAACTCAATTTCATTGAGGGCTGCATCAGGGTTGTGTTTGACCTCAGGGGCCGGAGTGGGCGTGGCCAGGGTGGGCATGGCCAGCTCAACGTCACTCGTGTCAGGGGCACCTGTGGTGGCCTGAGCGCTCTGCCAGTGAAAACGGGCTCTTGAGCTCCGTTTTCAGCTACAACAGCATCCTGCAACCCTCTGCCAGCAAAAACAGAGCTCGGGAGGGCTGTCCGCGGCCCTCGCGAGCTCCATTTTCAGCTGCGACGGCCTCCTGCAAACCTCTGCCAGTGAAAATGGATGGCCCTGTGGGCCAGATTTAAGCACCCCGCCAGCCGAATCCGGCCCCCGGGCCTTGAGTTTGACACCCCTGACTTAACATATTTTACACAGTTTGAGGATGGCCTAGGGCAGTATCTCTGTAAAGAGAGGTTCTCACTTAATGCAGCTATTAGCTAAAATGACCTAAATCTGTTTCACTCATGGGTTGAAGACAAGAGACCCTGTTGCTGGCAATTACTGTGCTATAGTTAAGCGGGAAAATAGCCCAAAAGTGTTGCTTTCAGAATTGTAACTTATATGCATCATACATTTGTATTTTCTTCGGTTCCTGGCTCCCATGACATCCAAAGTTGGCTTGACCTAGCTCTTTTCTTTAAATAATCCTATATCTTATGCTAATTTGATTCATTGTCTTATTTATTCCAGTCTTCTCATGTTGTTCCTGTTGCCCACAAGCTTTCAGTGCTATTAATAATTTCAAAAATATTTTTATTTTAAAAATATTTCTTATATCTGTCAGTCTCCCTATATAGCAGGGGTGTCAAATTTGATTTCATTGAGGGTCGCATCAGGGTTGTGTTAGATCTCAGGGGGCTGGTTGGGTGTGTGCAGGTGGGCATGTCCAGCTCAACGTCACTCATGTCGGGGGTACCTGTGGTGGCCTGGGCAGGGCTGGGGAGTATCCACCTTTGCTAGTAGTTTGTTTTGCTAGCACTCTGCCAGCAAAAACAGAGCTGGGGGGCCTGCACGTCCCCCCCGGTCTCCATTTTCTGCTGTGACGGCCTCCTGCAGCCCTCTGCGAGTGAAAAGGGCCACCGCACGCGACTCTCCCAAGCTCCGTTTTTGCTGGCAGAGGCACCGTGGGCCAGTCCTTCGCTGTTTCCAGGGTGGCCCCACAGGCCAGATATAAGCACCCGTGGGCCGAATCCAGCCCACGGGCCTTGAGTTTGACACCCCTGCTATATAGCTTCATGCTATCATCCTTTCAGCTTTAAGACCACCATGCCTGGTTCTCTTCTGGTTTTGAGGGATAGGATGGTAGAGCAAAAGAATGACGAATGTAAGGGTGATGCTTAATGTGGTTTAGGAGAAAGTTTAGGGGGAAAAAGACACTACCTATTTTTCAAACAGCATCTTTAAACAATATGCCTTTCAACAGATACTGCAGGGATCTATGAGCAGAAAGGTGCCATTGTGTTTATGTTTTTCTGAAGGCCGTTTTCTCAACATGTACAAAATAGCCTTTTAATAAGTAAAAGAAAATCTACCCAAATCCAATTGGTTCAGGAAAAGTTGCAACCAATCCACTGACGATAATAATTATACAAATGTGCTCTTGCCAAAACTCCCACCTGCAAAACTACTGACAGCTGAGGATCAGGGAGCACTTCCTGAACACTTCCTGACAACAGACCTTGTCCTCTAGAGTGAGATCAACTCCATCCAAAACTGGCTGGATTTTAATTGCTGAATCTAATTTCCTATTGACCAATAGCACCTCCATGTTTTTCTGGGTTAGATTTGAACTTGTTCTCGTTCATCCAGTTTTTTAAATTGAACTTAGGGCAAGGTTGCATGGATTTGGATAACTAAGAACAAAAGAGCCGACTGACTTCATCATATAGATTACCCCCTTGTCCAAAATCCTAGGCAACTTCCCTCAGCAATTTCAAATTGATGTTGAATAGAACCCTAACCCTAGATTCAACTAGCTCCCCCCGTTCATTTAACATTGGCGACAGGGTTTACGCGAAGAATTATGTAGGCCATTCCCTGTGGTTGCCAGGCAAAATAGCGGGGGTAACCGGGCCCTTTCATACAGGGTAGAAATTAATGATGGCCAAATTTGGCGGTGCCATACTGACCAACTACGGGCTCGCTGGACAGCTGCAACACTTCCCAGGCTGATTGAGGCCTTGCCAGAGGCTCCAATCCCAAACCACACCGGAGCGAGAAACAAGCTTGCATCAGTCTTCACCCCCGGACGCACACGATGATCACACCCGAGCAGCCTTACCTGTGTCTCCGGAGCAGCTTCCTGCAGCTGCTGCCCCATCTGGCGTGCCCACGACACCTCCGCGAGTTCCTGAGACCGCCAACCCTAGCTGGGAGCAACCAACGGCCGAAGTAGAACTGTGGAGATCTGGGTGGGTCTGATGACGCCCGGCGTACTTTCAAGACTACGCCTGCACTAGCTGGGCGGAAAGGAGTGTTGTGTTCCTGGTTTTCCCTCTGGTCCGTTCTCAGAGCAGGAATGGAGAAGGTTTATGATTGGTTGCCCCGTTTGACAGCCGACTATAAAAGGGAGCTGTCAAACGGCGAGTTCTCAGTTCTGTCTGTGTTAGCACTTAGTCTGTTACCAAATGGTTAGAATAAATGGTTAGCTTCTGAACGCTGTCTCGCCTCAGTTCTTGCGCCCAGCCTGGCTCACCATACAGAGCAATTATGAATACAGGAAATGGATACGAATAAATGGGGACAGTAGGTCAGGGACGGTAGGCACATTGGTGCGCTTATGCACGCCCCTTACAGACCTCTTAGGAATGGGGTGAAATCAACAGTGGATAGTCTAAGGTTAAAGTTATGGGGGTTTGGGGATGAAACCACAGAGTCAGGTAGTGCATTCCAGGCATTGACCACTCTATTGCTGAAGTCGTATTTTCTGCAATCGAGTTTGGAGCGGTTTACATTAAGTTTGTATCTATTGTGAGCTCGTGTATTGTTGCGGTTGAAGCTGAAGTAGTCATTGACAGGTAGGACATTGTAGCAGATAATTTTGTGTACTACGCTTAGGTCAGACCGAAGGCGTCGTAGTTCTAAGTTCTCTAAGCCCAAAATTTCAAGCCTGGTGGTATAAAGTATTCTGTTGTGAGCAGAGGAGTGGAGGACTCTTCTCGTGAAATATCTCTAGACTCACTCAATTGTATTAATGTCTGATATACAGTGCAGGTTCCAGACAGATGAGCTGTATTTGAGAATTGGTCTAGCAAAGGTTTTATACGCCCTAGTTTGCAATACAATATCATGTTGGTACAGAACAAACCCTTTATATAACAAGCAAGCCAATTTACACAAAATCTGGGTATGGTTCCACATTCTTTTGGCTTGATGTAAAAATCCCAGTGTTACAAATAAACATGTTTTTGGTCTGTCCTTTTATCAATATCTGGCTGCAACATATGGAGGAGTTTCTGTTAAATGCCATTGATTTCCATTTGCCAGTTTGCAACATGCCATGAAAAATACACCCATTGAGATGACAGAAGAGACAAGATGTACAGCAGAAATGGTGTGGTCTGCTGCAATAAATTACAGGTTTCCTTTTCATGTACAGCACTAAAGGCAGCACTGATGCAATCAGCTGCAGCTGGTTAGAGAACAAAAACCTGCATTTGTTGGTTCAGCAGGCCAGCTGGAGTGAACTGGCTTAATTTTTTTGTAATGCATCATTGTTGGGAAAAACAAAAGGCTGAATGGGTGAAATTATAATGTTCGTTCTTGGGCACAACATTTAATAATCTTTGTTTCTACTCACTGAATTCTGGAGCTACGAAATCCATAGAATTGTTTTAACCTTATTACATAACTATTACCAGCCTAATTAGTCCTCTTAGCAGGTGAGTAAAGATGCCAATCCTTCAGGTGGCAGGAAATTCTATTGGCATAGCATCTTCTGTCTCTCTGATAATTTGTATCCTGTTACCAGCGGGGTGCTAGCAAATGCTCTTTGCTAGCACCCCGCTCTTAGTTGTAGTCTACAGAGCTCATTAAAGATAAGCATTGGTTGATTTTATTTCCCTTCCCTCCCTCCATCTCCTTTTTCATCCAGAGAAAGCCAGCCACCAATTCCGCTCCTTAATATGAGACAGGGTTAGGAGAAGAAGTGAATTTTTACAGGTGGCTAGACTAGCAGGTTTAACCATTTGATAATCTTCATCTGCTCTGTACAAGCATTTTGCATGAGTACACTCAAAGGGAGCTGATACAAGCATATAGTTTGATAGCTTTTGAATATGGTTTATGGATTATTCCAAAAATTGCTATTTGGGAATAATTCTTACAACCACATATTGCGATGTGTGCGTGTGTGTGCGTGTGTGTGTGAATGTAGTTTTAATACTATTCTACTAGTACTAAACGAGTAGAACTAAACCCATGCTCAAAAGCAGCCTTAACAACAGCTAATAGGTATGGGGAGAGTTAAATCATGAGCAGCAGAGAGAAAGATAAAATCCTCCCACCTAGTTTGTATCTTGAAACCTAAACAGGTATGATTTATTTATTTCTGAAGAATATAATGGAGACATGACATTAGTAAGTGCATCTTTCCTGGAACATGAAGCTGAAAACTGGATGGGCCAAACAAAACAGTGAAATACATCAAATATCAGTCACCTGTGGAAGTCATTCTTCCCTGATTTCATCTATCTTAAAACCAGTCTGCCTCATGGATACAGATATAATATGTAACTAGTTGAACTGTTTCAGAGTTCCCCATGAATAGGGATTATAATTTGACCAACCACTTCTTTTTCTGCATTTTCCCTATTTCTGTAATCCACATGATGTACATTTTAACACTACTTAAGGTTGCTTCCCTGTAGCAAGTGTATGTAAAACAAGAAGGGTACAGCTAAATATGGATTAGTCCACTAAGTCTAAAAAAATGTGAATGATGATAGAACCATAAAAAGGTGTGTTTGGGGAGAAAAAGTTAAAGGAAATATGTGTTCTATTGTGCTTCTAACTTGAAAAGAGCCATTAAACAAAAATATTAATACATTCTTTCAAAAAGGAATTCTAACGTCAACAATGTAAAGAACCATACTGTTTTAAGATTATAGTGCTGAAGAGTGGGGAAAAAAAGATATATCAATAATACCTGTGTGGGAGAAAAATACAAGCCAACATGTGTGGTCAGGCAACAAATTTATACTCTAATTCATTTAAAAAAAATATGTGAGAGAAGGAGAAAAAGGGTATTTTGATCTACTAGACCAGGGGTGTCAAACTCAATTTCATTGAAATAGCATTGTCCCTGGATGGGGTCTCAAGTAGCCAGCAGATTGTCCCCGACATCTTTGAGTGGCGACAAATATTTCCACTTTGGGGGGTTCTCACGGGACCCTGCATAATTTGTGGGAATGGTTCCCACCAGATCTGCAGCTTGCCAGGGCTGGACAGCTCACGTGCTGCAGAGGGTGGCAGAGATAAGGACGGGTGAAAAGAACGGGTGGGCGCAGCGGAGCTGGATTGTTGCTTTGTGGAAGAATAGAAAGAGGCAACAAAAGGCATCTCCGGAGCCTGAGACTTTCCGCCCTTCCACTTGTGGAGCCGTTTCACGACGTTCCAGCAAAACCACGGGGAAATGGGCAGCTGCACCAGCTCATGGCAGCTGGTGCTCCTGGCTCTGCTGCTCCTTGGCGAGGTGGCACGAGGTGTAGTGAGGCCAATGAGCTGCAGCTGCTGCCAGGCACCACCAGCCCCCGTGCACTCGCCGCCAGTGGTGAAATCTAAAAATTTTCCCTACTGGTTCTGTGGGCGCGGCTTGGTGGGCGTGGCTTGGTGGTCATGTGACCGGGTGGGCGTGGCTTGGTGGTCATGGTCATGTGACCGGGTGAGCTCAAAAACCAACTTTCACACTTTACACACAAACAACACAAAAGCCACACAACTGACTCACACACAATGCAAAAGCACACAAAATGGCCCCTGCAACAACAAGCAGGAACCTCACAGAGCCACAAAGAGCTCAAAAACCAACTATCACACTTTGCACAAAAATAACACAAAAGCTACACAACTGACTCCTACACAACTGACTCACACACAATGCAGAAGCAGCTGGACTTCACACAAAATGGCCCCTGCAATAAGCAGGAACCTCACAGAGTCACAGTTCGGCTGAATAGGTAGTTTTAAAAAAAATGCTTTGAAAAAGTTTTTTTTTAAAAAAAGGTTCCCACATCCCCCTCTCAGCTGATTGTCAAACAGCTGAGAGTCAGACTTTTTTTTTTACTTTTTAAAGCATTTTTTTACTACCAGTTCCAGCGAATAGGTAGGTAAAAATGCTTTTAAAAAAGTAAAAAAAAGATTCATCAGCTGTGACAATCAGTTGTGCCGCCCGATCGTCAGAACCTCTTTTTTTCCTTTTTAAAAGCATTTTTACTACGGTTCCAGCGAACCGGGCCGAACTGATAGCATTTCACCCCTGCTCGCCGCCTCCTGTGTGTGCACCCAGGGGCAGCGCACGGCTGCTGGGAATGGGCCGGGACTGAGGCAGTGTGGGCCAGCCCCTCGCTGTTTGGATCTGGCCCATGGGCCTTGAGTTTGACATGTCTCTACTAGATTAAAGAATGATTCTGGAAGCATGGAGGTATTTAAAGTAGTTTTGTTTTGAACATTTAAATGTAACAATGCTTTTCACTCTTTCCCCCACTCCTGCTCCTTTCCACTATGGAACAGAAGAGAAATATTTATTTGATCAAGACTTATTTGATCATGACAAGCAAATTAGACACTTACTATAGTTATTTGAATTAAAGACAATTTATTCAATCTTACACATTTTATTCCCAATTTACCTTATTCCCAGGTAATTTGTCTGGATTGTGGTTCCAAGGAACAATCTGTACTCTCTTGGAAAGCAGCTGGGAGGTCATCAGTTATAGCCAAAGGAGTCTTGCTGCTGGAGAGGGAATTGTGGGGTTACATACTTTGATTGCTATTAGTGGAGAGACAAAAAGGGCCTTCTGGGGCTATGCTGTGAGAAAACATAACTCCACAAAATCTAAAATCATTTAGGTTGTTTAGATAGAATCACCTTATTGGTGAGAGACGCAGCATATACATTTAATAAATAAATACATTTCCTCACAAAATAAAGGTGAAATGGAAAATTGGCTGTCCCTCACCTCCTGCCATTGCTGTACAAGAATTTGGGTCTGGCTGAATCCACCAATGTAATACTGCTTTGTCAAACGATTTAAAATGTAGGAGAAAGCAAACTTAGGGTTAATGTTCTACAGTGTTATTTTATAGTTTAGCTCTGTTCTCTGCTTTGTTCTTCATTTTGACTTTGATGTTCAATTAAAAAAAACACAAAGGAATAAAAGTAAACCTTGTGATAGCAGTGTTCCATTATTTGAAGGGCTGCCACAAAGAAGAGGGGGTCAACCTATTTTCCAAAGCACCCAAAGGCAAGACAAGAAACAACAGATGGAAATAATGAAAGAGAAATCCAACCTAGAACTAAGGAGAAATTTCCTGACAGTGAGAACAATCAACAATGGAACAGCTTGCCTTCAGAAGTTGTGAGTGCTATCTCACTGGAGTCTTTTAACAAGAGAATGGACAGCCACCGGTCTGAAATGGTATAGGGCAGTGATGGCTAACCTTTTCCGGACCGAGTGCCCAAAGCGCCCCAAAATGCAATGCGTGGTTGGGCCCCACGCATGCACCCCACCCCTCGTGCATGTGCATGCGGCCCCACGCATGCACCCCACCCCTCGTGCATGTGCATGCGGCCTACTGGCATGTGCGCATTGCCCTGCACATGTGCCCATTGCCTCGCATACGCACCACGTGCATGTGCGCCCCGCCCACCCAGGCAGCAGAGACCTGAAGACCAGCTGGCCGGCGGGAGGTGTGCACGCATGCGCGGCAGAGCTGAACTGGGGTGACGGCTTGCATGCCCACAGAGAGGGCGCTGCATGCCACCTCTGGCACGCGTGCCATAGGTTCACCATCATAGGTATAGGGTCTCATACTTGAGCAGGGGGTTGGACTAGAAGACCTCCAAGATCCCTTCAAACTCTGTTATTCTATGTTCTTTGTGCATAGCTGGACCCATTGATTCTGTTATTTTATGTTCTATGTTTATTCAATGAACTGGTAAAGGAAGCAATCTTAAATAAAAATTTCCAAAAGCAGACTGTTTGCATATTCATTTTCTCCCAACGTAAGCTAGCTCTACAAATGTCCAATAAATGAATTAAGAAAACCCAGTGATTAGATGAAAACTCACTGCACACACCTTTCTCAATATCCACATTGCCTACCTGGTGTTGGCATGGAGAAGTAAGAATTTCCAGTTAGTATTGATGCTGGCAGCTGAATCAGTGGTGGGTTGCTCCCAGTTCAGACCGGTTCTTAGAACCGGTAGCGGCGGCGGCGTGAGGCTTTGCCCACCCACCTGGGACGCTTATGCGCATGCGCAGAAGTGTCACGCGTGCGCACGAGCGCGTGCGCAAACCGGTAGTAAAGGGTTTTAGAACTCACTACTGAGCTTAATGGCCTACTCTTCACTGGAACAAAACATTGAATCGCTGGAAGAACAATTAACTTGATAATGTGTGTAACAGGGATGGGTAACATGTGGCACTCCAGATGTTACTGTCATGTTAGCTACAGCTGATGGGAAATGCAATACAATGGCTGAAGTCTCATACACCTCCCTGCCCTACAGTAAGTTTGCATTTCTACAATTAAAACCAGGGATTAGTTTAAGATGCTTTCTCTGCCATTTGTTTTATCTTGCTTGTCCCACTCTACCAAATGTTGCGAAGTGTGAGGTTTTATGCAAATTGGGATTGTAAAGCTTTTGAAAAGAGGCCCCGAAGTGATGGTGGTATTTAGCAATGCTAACAGGAGGCCTTCCAGATGTTGTACTTCAACTCCTTTTTCACATCATGACACAATTTCGTACTGAAAGCTCCCTGGTTGTTAAATCCATTTCTCTTCTGGGTTGTTTCCATTTTACCCAACAGATCTAAAAGATGCTAAATCTTTAGCTTATTTTGGTAGCACTGCTGATTTTAAGCCTTTTGAAACTGGTTAAATCTAATTTCTCTCCTTTGTTTTATGTTCTCTATTCTGTGCTCTGTCTTCACCAGAAAATATCACTGAAATAAATAGAAAGATGGATGAAGTTCTGGATGAGCTTTAAATTAGTGCCAGGCTGAAAAAAAATCTGCATTGTTCTATCAGTTCTCAGTCAAATGCATGGCAGAGAAATTTTTTTTTTAATTCTTTCAGGGGAGACAAGTGATCACCAATGGAGTTTTACACTTAACTGCAAAGGGGCCAAAGTATCCTGGGTTTTTATTGTACATCCTTTGCTCCAGTAATCATCAACCCTCTGGATTCTCTCATTCAATGAAATCCAAGAAAGATGTTAGAAGGGGAGCTGTCTGTCTGCTCTCTCCCTCTCCCCTCCCCCTCTGTCCCACCTCTCCTCCCTCCCTCCCTCCCTCTCTGTTTCCAGTAGCAGCTAAAGGATAAATTCATCCTTGGAGCATTTATCCTTTCCCTGGAATAATTTGAAAGAATGTTTCACTCATGTTTTTAATCTACAAAGTTGGTGGAAAGGCCATTTGTGCTTGACTGTATTTTAAAAACTCTCCTGCAGCCTTCCTCGACTTGGTACCATTGCTAGCATGTGTTGTAACCAGGTTGGGGAAGAAATACTACACTTTGGCAAAGGACTCTGGCAGCACAAAACCTCATCAACATTACACACTTGTTACTAATAGTGCACACACACACACACACACATTTCTCAGAAATATGCATTGCAGGCATTTTTTAGTTTCAAACACCAGCAGTTGCCTGAAAATAATGGCAAGTCTTCAAATGTGTGCCCATCAAGCAGCTCCAACCACCAGCTTTTCTGAAGCCCTCCACAGAACATCTCCTTGGTGTGTCTCCATTGCTGGCACGTATCTTTCACTTGCTTTCTTCTTTTGGCCCATTCTAGATCCCAGAAGAAGTGAGCAAGGCAGATATGGAGTGATGATCCTTTTTGTTGTTGTTGCTGCTGCCTTCCAGTCATTGTTGAATCCTGGTGATTGCCTGGACTAGTCCCTGCAGTTTTCTTAGCATTTTCACCCCCAGAAATGGTTTGCCCTTGCCTCCTTCCTACATAGAACTGAGAGAATGAGAGTGAGTGACCCAAGGTCATTCAGCTGAATTCATGCCTAAGGCGGGAGCAGCGGTGGGTTGCTCCTGGTTCGGCCCAGTTCTTAGAACCGGTAGCGGTGGCGGCGGGAGGCTCCGCCCACCCATCCAGGATGCTCCACCCACCTGCCCGGGATGCTCCGCCCACCCACCCGGGACACTCTGCCCACCCGCCCAGGACGCTCCGCCCACCCACCCGGGATGCTTCTGTGCATGCACAGAAGCGTCGCGCACAAACCGGTAGTAAAGGGTTTTAGAACCTACTACTGGGTGGGAGAAGAACTCATGGTATCCCAGTTTCTACCCTGATGCTTTGTCCACTACACCAAACTTGTCTCCTTTTTTCCAGTCTTCATTATATTCAGAGACGGCAGATGAATAAGACAGCAAGGAGAAGAAACAAGGTGACAGGCCTATGCAACTTGATTATTGGACCCTGTAGAATCTAGGCAGATGTCTAACAATGCTTGCTTCTGTTGCCAGTCTGAACCAAAGGCCAAACCTCTACAATATTATTTTTCATGCCCTTAAAAAGTACTTTCCCAACACAAGCTCACTTATATAGTGTCAGAATACTAGCTGGGGACAAACGACAGCAGTCTTGCTCGGTGTTTTAATTCTGAACTGAATGACTAAAGCAGCTTTATGTTCACTCTAGGGAAAGTGAGTAATTTCTGCTGCAAACTTCTATCTCCAACCTGTAGGGAGTCTGAAGTGATTAATGTTTTCCAAATCATTTTGTTGTTTGTTAGCCTGAGACCAGTCATCAGCTACTTTGGATGGTTCATGTTGTTTTCTTCACAGGCATTTAGAGTTAAATCCTTTAATCTGTGTCTGGGTTTCTCAAGCTCAAAGAGAGAACGAAAGGGGGGAAGTGTGCAATAAAGCCTTGGTCAGAAGACCACTGGAAAGCATTTAAACAAATATCTAGGGTTATTTGGTTTTCCTCAAAGTATATAGCTTATTCACTTAATCATTGATTCACAGGCAACTGGCAAAGGAATGATTACAAAGATGAACATGTCAGGGATTAAACCATTTGATATGAGAAACTGAAACATTTTCTGCCTGACAATTATTTTGGACTGCCATTGCTTTTCTATATATTGTGGTATTGCATAGCCCTGCAGTTCTGGCTAATCAATTGAGAGCTATTATAAAAAAAAAAAATAAGCAAACTGCACCTCCCTGATACAAGCTAATCATACAGTCTGAGCTTAAAGTCTGTAGAGATTCTCAGTCATCCAGGTCATGGTTATCCCAAAGGTGCTATTTTTCAGGAGGCAACTGGACTTCCTTGTTTTTTCTTTGAAGATGTTTCACTTCTCATCCAAGAAGCTTCTTCAGCTCTGACAGGATAGTGGGGAATGGAAGGATTTATATTCCTTGCAGACAGCTGGTCATTTGCATCATTTTAACGACCCTGTAAAAGGATACAAATGACCAGCTATCTGCAAGGAATATACTGTAAATCCTTCCATTCCCCACTATCCTGACATAGCTGAAGAAGCTTCTTGGATGAGAAGTGAAACGTCTTCAAAGAAAAAACAAGAAAGTCCAGTTGCCTCCTGAAAAATAGCACCTTTGGGACAGTCTGAGCTTAAGAGAGTTCTCTGTGTGCCTCATCTAAGGCACCACAACTTAGTGGCCTATGGCAGCAACTTGCAGATATGAATTGAGCAACTGGGATCTGGGGCACCTTTTTAAAAACCTACAGTACCTCAGAGCCATCTTAGGTGACAGCTTGGTACATAATTAAAAGGGTAGTAGATAAGTAGAACGCTTTCCTGAAGAATAAATGAGGCAGAAGACCAGCAAAGTACCTGCAATGTGTCCTTTAGCAGGTGCCAAAGAATACCTTCTCTTGCTATCCTGTGTTTGGATTTATTTAAATGATGGGTGACTTTGGGCCAGTCACGCTTTATCATCCCATCTCACAGGAAGTTGTGAGGAAAATAGGAGGTAAGAGTATTATGTATATTTGCCACCTTGAGTTACCTATAAAATAATAAAGGCAGGATTAAAAAAACAAACAAATAATAAACAAACAAATAAACAAGCAAGCAAGCTAACCTGATGGCCTTTCAAGCAATTGTTGTTGTTGCAGTGTAAGCTTCAAATACAGTTAGACTGTGGTCATAATTAGTTTAAAATAAATGTATTTACTTCATAGGTTCAACTGTGGTTATTTATCTATTTAGTGTATGGCAATGTTACATTAGCCAGGAGACTACAATGCTAATGCATAGTAGTAGTTTGGCTGCCTAAGACGGCTAGCCCATTCAGTTCACACTCACATCCTCTCCAAGGTACACCAGAAAGAAAGATGAATGGCTTCCTGCAGCAGCATCCAGGGCCTTCTCCCTCCACCTAAGCCACCTCCCAATTGCAGCTGGGAAAATCCAGCGCTAGTGGAATTCTGACCATCCACCTGAAGTACCAGCTCATTTTTCCACCAAAATGGCACCTATTTATCGACACGCATATAACATGCTTTCAAACTGCTAGGTGGCAGAAGCTGAGGCAAGTGACAGGAGCTCACCCTGCCACGCAATGTTAGGACTTGAACCACTGAAGCAAAGACCATCTCCAGCATCATTAAGACAGCTGAGCCACTGCGCCTCTAAATCAGGGATGGGTTCTAACTTACCTCGCTGCTGGTTCGCTTCCTCCCGTGCCATGCGGCTGCACACGCATTGCGTGCCACGTGGTCGCGCTGCATGGGCGCGCATGCGCAGTGGCAAAAATTTGAATTTTTTTTTAAAAAGCCAAAAACAAGATGGTGGCGCATGCGCAGTGCCGGGGACTCGGCTTCTGCGCATGCGCAGAAGGAAAAAAATAGTAAAAAATTCAAAAACAATTTTTTTTTCAAAAAAAAATCCAAAAAAAAGATGGCAGTGTCCACAGACCGGCACCGACAGAACCGGATCTGTGACGTCAACAGCGGTTTGCTACCAGTTCTATAGAACTGGTGCGAACCGGTAGGAACCCACCTCTGCTCTAAATGCAGTTGTTATTTAGGCTTATACTCATGGAAAGTACATGAAGTTTCTGCTGAAAAATGAAGAAATGTGCCACATCTCAGTGAAGGAGCATATATATAGGTGTAGAATATCTCACATGAGTGAAGTGCAGGATTCAGCTGTATTCAAAGCAGAGAGAATAAATAAAAATGGCACAAAGTGAGTGCAAGCTTTGAGTTTTCTATCATTCTCTTGTGTTACTTGCTATAAAGCTATTGTTCTACCATGGATATTAAATTTTCTTTTCCTCACAATCCAACTTCAGGATGACAAGTAACTATGTGTGTGTTTCTATATGTTTTTCATTTTACCACATTATCTTCTCCACTGCACTCTGCAGCCTCCCTAGCTTCTTATGCTTCAGAAAATTCCAGAGAAAATTATTCAGGGATTCCTACTATGGGGATTTTTCAGAGGAGGAAGCACGGCCATCAAGAGAAGCCACAGAGCAGTAGGAAGATTGTAACTGAAAATAATTACAGCCCTCCCTCACTTCATAGCAGTAAAGTAGCTTCAAAAATATCACCCAAAGTAATCTTGAAAGAATACTGTAGATTTTCCCTGGAGAAATTGAAGGATCATTTTCAGTACAGAACTTCAAAATTCTCAAAAAGGGCTTTTTTTTCCCCTAGCCTTACCCAAGGAGGTCAGAGATTATTCCAGGATTTAGAGATACAATGCAAGACTCTGTCACCGACCTTTGAATTCTTTCCATATTTCTCAGTAAGCTGATAAGAGTAGAGGGTAAAATGCTAGAAAAACAGATTTAGACCCAAATGATCTTTTTGCACTAGTAAACACACAAAAAAGAAGCTGCAGGAGATAAGAGAGGGCAAGATCTAGAGGGGAGAACTTTGCTTTCCTTTCAGAGAATGAGAACAAAGCTAGTTCAGGATGTCATAACTTATCTTGGGCTCACATGAGGGAGATGTTTCTCCATAAGTACATTAGACTGCTTTCTTTAACTCCATCTGGTAAAAAGCCTACAATGGATTTGAATCTTAATTTTTCCTCAAGGGGAAACACGTTGGGAATCATTCTCAAGCATGTGGAAAGCACAACATGCCAGGGCTGCAATTATTTTTCCTTCTGTGGAAAAATATGAATAGGGGTTTGCAGGAATGGAGTATCCTGTCCATGCATCTTTCTGGCAAAATCTGTGTGTATGCCATCACAGCAGGTATCAATCTTAAAGCTCCTTTGTAGAGGAAGTTTGGCTATCGAAATGTTGTCCTACATAAGGGTGAAGGAAACCAGTAATGTGTGCATAAGTGATGGGAACAGATTACATATTGTAATAGAATTGTTGTGACGTTCTCTTAAATGATGATGGTTTTCCTCTAGAATTCTGTTGCTGTTCCGGAATTCTTTATCTGTATGTTGCTCTCACCTGTGCTGTCTTGTCACCTATGAAGGCAACTCAAGTGTTTATTTTGCCATGGTAACTTGGTTGGGGCAGCTGAATCAGATGAGATTGCACAGATACCATCTCCTTGTAGGAGAAATGGCATGTGCTCATTGACCTTCACTGAATGAATTTGCAAGAAACAGCATGGATGTCTTGCAAACAAACAAGCACACTTTTCTCTTTTTGTTTTCATCTCCTCTTTGGATTTTGTTTTGTAGGTAGTTGGGGATCTGGTTTACTTTAAAAGAGTGAAAGAGACAGAATCCCCCGAGGTAATTAACCGAGTACTGGGAGGTCTTGGTGACACAATTGTACTGGCATCAAATCAATAAAGGATACAAAAAAAAAAACAAAAAAAAAAGAAGAGAGAGAGAGAAAGAAAAAGAGAGAGAGAGAGAGAGAGAGAGAGAGAGAGAGAGAAAGAGAAAGAGAGAGATGTAATTAAAACATTATGCTAAGAAGGAACCAAAGCCATAATTAAAAGAGGCAAACTATTGTTTTGTGACACTAATTGTGCTTTAATTCTTCAATAGCAGAATGGCATAAAAGCTGAAAGAATCCCCCACCCCATCCTCCCCCAATGTAGAATTAGGTTCTCTGCAGTTAGTGTAATAACAGTATTTGGGTTCTAGAGCAGATGACATCTTATGTGTTTATTTATCTGTGGATGAAAAAAAACTCTTATTTATAAAATAGCGTGACAAAAAAAGAAAATATGGTGAGCAGAATGTTAATCTGTCAGATGCACCTGCTTGTTTGTTTGTTTGTTCATTTATTTATTTGCAAACTTATATGGTTGTTATCTTAATCAAGTATGTATGTAAAAAAAACAATAAAACATACATATGGCATACATCTGGATTCTCCAGCTACACTATTGAAGAACCTTGCACTGATTTTGACAGATATTTTATATATTTGTTCTAGATGAACAATTCCTATCTTCAGTCTGTTTCTGTGTCATGTTCTACCACACACAGGAGAATTTTGGCAGCCTACGAACAATCCGGAACCATAAGCTAGCTTACACAATTTAAATAAGATAATATTTATTAGTATTTTGTTTTTTTAAAAAAAGTCAAAAGCATGGAGAAACTATCAGTTACTAAAGCTTTATTCAGTGCTACAAAGTTTCTGGAGGTTTCGGATGGATTTAGCCATGCCAAGATTGCAAAACAAAACAAAACAAAAACAAAGTTCTGGTTTTGTTTTGTTTTAATTTCATTGATTTCTTATTCATAGAAAATGGGCAGGCCTTGTTATTTCATTGTTGGAGCAGCATGACAGCTTGGTGATGCTGGGATATGAAGGAACTTCTTTTATTTTTGTAGAAGTTACCCAGAATAGCATGGGTTCACACAATGGTGCCATAAATTTAGATAATAAGTAATACTGGAATACAAATTGCTCTCTCTCTCTCTCTCTCTCTCTCTCTCTCTCTCTCTCTCTCTCTCACTCACACACACACACACCATTGCTGCCGGCAATGGTGAATTTTTCTTTCAATTGTCATGGGTATCTGAGAAAGAACTTAGATGCAATGCCTTAACTGCAGTCCCACACTATATTTATTTATTTGATTCAATTTATATAGCTACCCATTTGAAAACTGATATACTACTACAAGTACAAAAGTGGTAAAGCTCTGCTCATAATACCATGCTCACCATCTTGCAGATTTTGACACATGCATACCTTGGACATCCCTCTCAACTTTATAGTCTAGTTAGTACTTGATGACAAATTTCTGCTTCACCTTTCACTTAAACTGAGGTCCACCAGTTGTGCAAAACATTTCTAATTCTAATTAATCTCCAATTCTTTGTGTTTTTTTAGTCTCTACTTAGAACTCATCTTCCACACCACTGGTATCAAAATACTTGCAACTTGCTTCCTCTAGCTGAGTCATAGAAGAACCCTACTAATGCCTCATCCCCTTATGTTTTAGTCCATATTATGTTTAGTTCATACTATGTTCTCATACTATGAGAATTAACACTAGACAGTATACAAATGGTGAAAGGGAACTGCAAATATATCAGTCGTATGGGCTGATTATAATTCATATAAACTCCGTTCTTTTTTTTTTTAATGGGTTAGTTGCAGAATCTAGAGAAGACTTCAGAAGCTACACTTATGGGGCCTGATTAAAAGTTAGAATAGAAGTAGAAATAAAAGATATACATATTATAAAAGTAATAAATAGACAGAAGATTAGAGATTGAAAGATGGATTTAATATGTTTAAATAATATGGTGATTGTTGTCAGGATGGAGTAAGGGAATTAGATTTTAATACAATATGTATAGTATACTAGGATTAGTAAGGATGGCCTGATTAAATAGAATAAATTAAAGAATTAAATGGAAAGTTTAGAGGTTGAAAGATAGTATTATTATGCGTGCTTAAACAATGTTGTAATTGGCATTAGAATGATACATTTAAATATTGAATAATTAAATAATGAAGGTTTATATCTTAATACAAATAGGAGTATTAATACTAGGAGTATGTAAGCTTAATTAATGTAACAAATATTGATATTAGTATTGTTATTTGTATCAAAATGAATGATACCCAGATGCCACACTGTTCATGTATTGATGTTGATGTATATATAAAAATAAAATAAAAAGCATAAAAAAAGAAACTACACTTATTTGTACTTGAACTATCACCATTGATGCTTTTGCTACAGAGAACAAAGAAGGCATTTTGTCCCTGCTTTCATATAACAGAAGACTGTAAACAAACACATTGTCTTAAGAACACAGACATTTGTTAATGATGCAGAGAGATTCAATTAACAGTAAAAGTCACATAGTAAATAAATGGCAGAACCAACCCCAGAACCCAAATCTCTTGTTCTTTTATCCAGACCTCATTGATTCCCACAGTTTCAACAAAGACTTCAATTAGGTCTAACAACAAAGAGGAAAAATATCCTTCCAGTATTGATGGGGGCGGTGGAGAGAATCTCCCTGCAGCAGACTGTGTCCTTTAACATTAAGAACATTAATTAATAACATTAGTCCTAGCGCTTTATCTTCTGCATCTGTGACAAAGCAGTATATTGTCCCAACAGGATAGTCAAACATTGCTAGGGGAAAAAACATTAATGTGTTACATGGGATATAAACTGTTGTCCTTTTTTCAGGATTTCAAAAAGGCTAAATATACATATATATATATATATATATGAATGGGTAGCACTGCATCAGTTAGCTTCTCCTTATCCCCAACCCACCTTCATCCTATAAAAGTATATTCTGATAACCACTACTGGGATAGACAACCTTGTGTTTCCTGAATATTCTGTATTATAATTCATATAAATTCCTATCACACAACTAATGTTCAGGAATTAGGAGAGCTATAGTCCAAAACCTTGTGCAGATAGCCAATAGATAGCCATTTCTCTGTAGAAAGTTTCAGTTGGGATTGTGAAAGGTCAGGAAACCTGATCATTTGGAGAAAGCCAGTCTATGAACTGCTGTAATGCTTGGCTATAAAAATGTAGATCAGAAATATAGCCTTTTTCTGATGCTGCTCTTCCTTACACTTTTATTTTCATCTTGTACAAAGGACTTGTTAAAGACATTTTTGGAACAATAAACTTACACATTCATACCCCACTTCCATAACAATATTTGGGATCTTCTTGTTTTGCTTGGTATTTCTGTTAAAATGCTATTAAAATTTATTCTGCATTCTGAATGAACTCTAAATTTATTCTAAATTTTAATCCATTAAAATTTTGTGATGCATTTTAAAAAGCTCAAAGCACTTCTCCAGGAGAGACACGTGTTCCAGAGGCTGTGGAAGACCTCATAGTTCTCCACAATGCCTCCCTGTTGTGATGGCTTGGTTTAGGCTCCTCAGATGGGGGCATCAGGGCTGGTGCTAAGAAGAGTCGCCCTAGCATTTCCTTTATGAAGATATGGGACTGTAGGTGGGGAGACATCAGTCCTACTTCATGAAGAGGCTGAGCTTGAACTGGAAAAAAAATAAGTGCCCAAAGTGAAAAGAAATATTAAAAAGCTAAACAGGGGCAATAATTTCAGAAAGGATTAGCCTAAGACATGTTACAGCTTCATGTAAAGGATTCAATCATGTTCCTACTGTCTGGGACACACATTCCTTGTATAGTTGATTGATGCTATAAAACAGTGGTCCCCAACCTTTGCAGCTTGGCAGCCCGACTGAGGGGGGGGAGATGGGAACTGGGGCACCTGAGCGGTGTGCTGGCACATGAGCACGCATGCGGATCGCAACTTGTGGAAGTGGCAGGCTTCTGCCATGCAAGGAGTTCAACTTGCGTAAATTGAGCTGTGCATGCATGTGGACACATGCTAGCTCACCATTCATGCAAGTTGAGCTGCGTGTGTACACATGTGCACTGGCCTGATGCTCGGGTGGCCCAGTTCAGAATAGACCATAGCCCAGAAGTGGGCTGCAGCCCGGGGATTGGGGATCCCTGCTATAAAGGACAGCATCTTCCAGTGCATTTGATGGTAGCAGACAAATTTGAAGGCCATAAACCATCTTGCTTGACTACCTAGCATTTTCCCTCTAATACCTTCTTATCATGCTGGCTATATACCTGTTTATATGGACATGTATCCCTTTCTCTCCTAGAAAATTCAGCATTTTATACAGGTTCTCAATGGTTGCTGGATTAGGTGCTGATTATCTTCAGTTGCTTAGTTTTAGCAGGAAGTGCTACAGCTTTTGTTGACTCAATGCATCCTTTGGACCAGATGAATTTGGATACATTCCAGAAGAACTCTCTTCCTCTTGTGAAAAGACACTCCATGAAAGATCTATAAATATTTAAAAGCCGGTTATTCCCCACTTCCCCTCAAAAACTATTACTCCAAATCAGAGGTGGGCAATTTATTTTGAGTTGGGGATTGCCCTTGGTCTCTAAGTAGTTCATTGAGGCAATTTCAAAATTGTAAGGGGCAGACAAATTAAGTTTATACTTAATTATTTAAATATAATTAGCATTATTCTTTCCAGTCATGTATTTAAGAAGTTTCACATATGGTCACATTAATATCTTCAGTTTGGTAACAAGTTGAGATCATTATAGACCCTACCTAAGTCTTCTGGGGGTTGCATTTGGAGTTAGGGAGTACACCTCTGGGGTAAGTCATCTTTTATTCATAATAATTCTAACAAGGCTGAACATAGACCCAGTGCATATGTATGATTGATCCAATGTTAATTTAACTTTAAAAGAAATGTTTATTCTTACACAGAATAGCATTGACTAACATATGCTATCAAGAACTAAATATCTTTATTTTATACCTTTAGGTATCTTATAGATTTGAATAAGTTCAACTTTTCAATTGGAGAGTTATGATGGTAAGAATGGTCAAAGGAAAAGGGGGGGAAGGATTTAATATTTGGAAATATACCAGTTTGTTCATATGGTGTGGGTAAAATAATTCATTTTGGCAGTTATGTCCATATGGTCAAAACCCCACCCTTTTTAACATGTGTAGCAGCCACTGCTGTAATTTTTTAAACTGTCCTGAAGATTCTCCTGGAAGTACAATAATCCCACTTCACCCTAAGCAGAAACAGTCCTTCTCATAACTCATTCCTCCTATTGATATGCTAAATATGGAATAATTTTCCAAATACGAAATATTAAAAAATTCAAAATTTGGAAATACATCCCTCTACTTCCTGGCTTTGGTTTATGAATATGCTAATATTTCTATGGGGTAATCCCAACTACACAATTTATGCTCAAGGAAATGTCACTAAATAATAGATGCATTAGGACAGGATGTCACCTACATTCACGTCAGAATTCCAAAAGCTTGACTTGGTACTCCAATATCTAATCAGAATGGCCATAAATCTAAATTTAGCAATTAACTTATTTGTGCCACATGTTGACAGGTCCATTACTAGAGAAGGCCTAAGAGGTTAATCATCTGGCAACAAGTATCATAAACATATACACATAAACAATCATTGCAGCAAAACACTTTTTTCAAGAAAATCGAAATAAAACAGTATTTGACATACATGCACAAATAATACATTAAAACCTTTTTTTCACTAAAATTATTCTCACACTTTTGTTCAAATACTATGCCACAGAAGTTTACAAATCTACACAAACAGAAATACAATAGAATCACACCCGTAGGAAAAAAACAATGACAAAATATGTCTAAACCTTAGAAAACATTTGCTCTCATAAATTGTTCTTTCTTTATTAGTGCAAGTATATTGAACTCTCAAGAAATTACAGTACGATTTAATTTTTGTAGATCTGATAAGAACGTAATTGACTTTGCAACTGGTAAAAATTATTCTGTCCAATTTTGCTTGCCACATTGGATACAAAATCAGCAGTTTGTCTTATGGAAAATAATGCAGGAGTCAAATTCAGATAAACCTAGAAGATGGAAGATTTTTGTCCTTAACTTTTCTGAGGTGGCATGGAAATTCTGAAGCACTTTAAAAATTTCTATAGATGAAAAATAAGATACGGATGCAACATAGTTCGTTAGGTTCATATGTAATTCTTTCTTTCTTTTTCTCTGTCAAAAATGTTCATGGCTGGTTACAAAATCTTCCCATGCCATTACATGATATCATTTGATAAAGATAAGTATTTGGTGTTCTTCAATTTGATCAACTTTTTCTGGTGAGGAATTGCTAGCCTCTTCATTTATACCCACTTCCATAAGCTGGTTATGATGTCTTCAAGTAAACAAAACAAGAAATAAAAATCCACATTTAAACTTCCAAATGAATCAGTTCTAGTTGAGCTAGTCAATGGTTGGGATTTTGAGCATTATACTCCAATCATCTGCAAAACACCAGGTAGACTCCCCTTCTTCTTGTGATCTCATGTTCGGAAGAAGAGGACATCTTGATTCATTTAAATAACATGACAGCATCTGAGCCACAGACCTGTAGAGAATCTTGGCTGCATAAATCAGGGCACTTACTAGATGGCAACAAAAAGACACAGGCACCACCTCTCAATTTTTGGTAGCTCTATTTTCTGCCTTCAAACCAAGTTCCTTTTCTGATGTGAGTCAAAGACTTCATATTCATCCTTCCTTCACCATGTTCATCTACCGTACATATCTGAGAGACAAAGTAAAGTTCAATTTTTAATATAAAATTTTGTATCAAAACAATGATTTTAGAAAACTTTGGCTTTTTTTCCTTTGATAGTGTATTACTTTTCTCTCTTTGCCATATATAGTAACTTCAATAGTTTTTCTTCGGGACCCCCTCCTTCTTGCAGATGTTAGATGGTTACAATTTTCATCTGCTATTGTTGGGAGTTTGTTTTGAACTTTTAATGCAAGCAATGTCTGAACTGGGGCGGCAAACACTCCACTAGAGAAACTTCAAAAGGATTCAAACAACCACCCCATGCTTGATAAAGAAGCCAAAATCAAAATATTTAAAAACAAACCAACCAGAGCTTGGAAAAGTAGAAGCCAAAAAATAAAATAACAACAGCGTCTGTCACTGCCAAAGAGAAAAGTTGATATGTAGACAATAGTAGGTGAATCCACTGAGAAGATCATGGATGGGATCAGCCATATTTATCTGCTAAACAAATGATACTGCATGCTTCTTCTCTTCCTCATACCTCTTCTGGAGGATTACGGGCAGAGGTTGGTGTCACATACAGTAACAACCAGTTCGCCCAGCACCGGAAATGTGAGCGTGTGTGCGCGCATGCTCTCTTTGCTCTCGTGCGTGCCATCCGCACATGCATGCGGCGTCACAAAACACGGGAATTCGCTTGCGTGCACTGTCCACACATGCGTGCGGCATCAAACAACACAGTGATATAGGATGGGATTGTGCCCGGGCAGGGCGGGGCGGGGGCGGGCGGGCCCACCCGCAGGTCGTAACTACCAGTTCGCCCGAACCGGTCCGAACCAGCAGCAGTCCACCACTGATTACGGGATAATCTGGAACAGATTGTGGTGTAGTAAAAGATACAGGGAGGGAGGACAGGAAGGGACTAACTTCATATGACAGAAATATGAATGTTGTCCAATGTTACAGAATTAGTTTGTTGTATGATGGAGTTTTATGAAGGATTAGGTTATGACTAAACCAATGGTAGGTTGCTCCTAGTTCGGCCCGGTTCTTAGAACTGGTAGCGGCGGCGGCGGGAGGCTCCGCCCACCCGCCCAGGATGCTTCTGCGCATGCGCAGAAGCGGGGCGTGCGCGAGTGCGAGCGCGAACCGGTAGCAATGGGTTTTAGAACCCACTACTGGACTAAACCTTTCCACTGAATAGCAAGTGTTATTAGGTCAGATAATTGTTTAATTCTAATGGGATTCCAATTATTCTGAAAGAATACAAAGGGCCCCTTTTAAGAGCTACTTCTCATCTAATTTTCACAGATGCTTCACATATTATAATTTTATTTTGTAAAAATAATGGCTATGTGCATCACATATTTATAGATTAATATCTAGAGGGCCCAATGAATAGATGTGCTATTAGGGATATCTTCTAAGAAAGAGCCCATGAGTACAAACATTGATGGAAACCATAAAATTATCTGTATAATATTTCTGTGAACAGACAGTCATACACCAATTCCTCAACTGATCCTCACAAGCATTCTAGAACTTTAACTATTAAATGGAAGACTTTCAAACAAATCCATGGGTATGAGAAAGGAAAGCATTGACATTTTAAAAAATGATGACACTGCATCATCTGGGAATTTCTAGGATAGCTGAATGACAACCAATTGCTTACCAAACGGCATTACGAGAAACCCAATTCATTAGATTAGTCAACTATGTTCATTAGGAATTTTTCAGAAATCGTTCAGACTGATAATATGTGAAAGGCAAAGCCTGGATTACTTCACTCCACTGCTCCACTCCCATCCACCCACATTTTTTTTTCAGAACATGGAACTGACAGCATCAAGTGACTTGATGACTTGGCATTGGTTGTTGTGAAATACAGTATCAGTTAACATGATCAGATTCAGAAAAGGAGAAAGTATTGTAAACTCAACTCCTAATGACAACTCTTGAATTACTTGTCAAGCAGCCTTTCCTACTAAATCAATACAAAATGATGAACTTTTGAGAGGCAAGTTGTGTAGCTGTATAAAATCTAAGTTTGTCCATTAATACCAACACATACGTAATTTATTTATTTTAAAAAAATATTGCCTTTATTTATTTAGGCTTTGGAGTCACATTTCATAAATTAATCTTTACTTGCATTGTCATTTAGAATTTTATATTTATTTATATCAGAATATATTTTCTGATTGTACCTTTTATTTTTATATATTTTCATAATTTTGATGATTACATATATGTTGTCACTTGTAAATTCTTACAACTGAAGTGACATGAAAGCATTCATAATTATCACCCATAAGCTATCGCAGTTTCCTAAGTAATTAGGAAATTGTGATTGTTTATCACAGGTACTGCTCGATAAACAACAAACCTGAAAGTTGTAATCTGTGATATTATCAAGAATAGCATGGTGTTATATCAGTGGTAAATACAGAGCAACCTACAGAACTTAAGAATTCTCTTATCCTGTGAAGAGATCTTCTAGCATTTCCTGGTATTGAGCAGAAACTTTTGAGTGAGACAATGAAATAACAAGTATTTAAATTATTCTAAATCAATTGCATTTGTTTATTTATACAGTTTATAGGCTGGTTGACTCCTAATGACTCTAGGAAGCTTACAGTGAAGATTCTTGTGAAAGCCAGTCCTACAACACAATGTAAGTATCTTCACTGTAATAGGGATAGAGTATTATTGTCAGATTCTTTTTAAGACAGTAGCAAAAGCAAAGGTCAATATGTTTGGCACTTATTATAACCCATATTGGGGTGATTATAGACCCAAAATATACCACACTCTGGGTCACTTTTATTCCTCCTCCCACCCATTGCAAATCCTACCAATATGTTTTTTTTAAAAAAATCACTAAGCATTGAGAAGCTCATAGCACAGCTTCCAGGAAGTATACCTTTTATCATGAATTAACTAATTTAAGCACCTTAGAATTTAATTTTCAACTTAATTTCCTAATTTGGAATTACAATTAGCTCCTCCGGTGCCTTGGCACTAATATTAAATAGTAATATCTTTGTTATTTCATATGGAAATCAGAAAAAAGTTGGGCTAAAATGTCTGAGAGGTGATACTATCTGTTTATAGTCATTGGTTTTGTACTTGCTGTATAATAGCTTCTGGTTCTCATTTGCTATGAATTGCCAGTGATTGTGAGCCAAGCTCCATACTGGCCTACTTCCCCCTTTCTCCCAGTTTCCAACACTTCTAGTTCAGAAATAAGAATAATTGGTTAATTGGTCACTGTGAGGAAAAAAAACAACCTACTCCATATCTCAAAGACTATTAGACATGAATTTATGTCACTGAATACACTGAAAAACCATTACATTGAATGAAGGGCAATAAGACAAAAGTCTCAGCAGAACTTTTCCTTAGACACCTCTCAGGGTCTTAAAGCCCGTTTCCAAACACATTATTGTATTATGGTTATATATAGTTCCCAAAGTTATTTCTTAATTCTTCAAAATTAAATTTGTGGATTTTATTAATTGTTTTGGGTTTTGGCTTCATGGTAGAACTTTGGTTAGCTCATGTGTTTTACTCAGAAGGATTCTATAGAAACCAGCTCCTAGTGTCACAATATTTTGCTGAATCTTTCAAGGTGCTTCATAAGCAAACTTAGGCAACACCCGTTGGGTGTGGTTTTATGTCACAGTATCACTACACCCTTAACAGAGGGATTCAAAATAATCAGCAGTCCAGTCCTACTATTCTTTTAAATTATGAGTAATTTCTGAGGACCAAATATATACAGTAATAATGCAGTAACTGTAATCTATTTAAGTCTTACTAGGCCGCTTAAAAAAAAAAAGACCCAACAACCATAAACCTCAATCATCTAGTTGAACATAAAGAAAATTGGTTTAACGCAGATAGCTTTTACTTCCCCATAAGATTTATTTTAATTTTGGGAGATATCAATTGCAAATGAAGATATCCAATTGTTAGAGTCTAAAGTGCTCAACTAGCTAAGAGAGGAAAGATATGCCAGGAAGTAGAGTTGAGTGCAATCATTGTGATGAATTTTATGTGATGAATTTTCATAGATTAAATCAAAGTTACATTTTAATTACCTTTGAGACTTCCCGAAGGCAAAACTATACATGTGATACTTGATTCATAATTATTATAGAGAGGAATTTGAAGATTTGGACTGTTCTCATCCTTTGTTTTTTTCCATCCATGTTATCTCTAGAGTCCATAAAGATTTTAGGCAGTAGATTAATTGGATGGATAACAAATAACCTTGAACTACTGCCATTTCTTTTCATTTTATTTTCTAGGTGCATCAAAACAAGATGACACTGGTGTACAGTGGTGAAATCCAATTTTTTTTACTACCGGTTCTGTGGGCGTGGCTTGGTGGGCGTGGTAGGGGAAGGATACTGCAAAATTTCCATTCCCTCCCCACTCCTGGGGGAAGTATATTGCAAAATCTCCATTCCCACCCCACTCTGGGGCCAGCCAGAGGTATTTGCCGGTTCTCCGAACTACCCAAAATTTCCACTACTGGTTCTCCAGAACCTGTCAGAACCTGCTGGATTTCACCCCTGCTGGTGTACCAAATTCTGATGTCTCACATTTGAAATTCATCCAAGGATATTCAGAAACATGGAGCCATTGATATTCACTGACTGCTATTTGTTGATCAAGTAACAAAAAGTAGGTTTTAACTCCTGGTGTCATAATTGAAAGGTAAGATATATGACAAACCAAGAAACTCTTCATTCAAACATTCAAAGCTTCATATGCTTCCTTTTGAGAGTTATACCAAAATTTACAGCCTTATACTTGCTTACTACAACTGGGCTGAGGTATATTTTAAAGAAAAGATTTTAATGAATTTAAGCATGACTGCTTTAATGGATAGTAGCAGAAATTAGATTAGATCTGAAATAAAAATCAGGTGGGGATTACAGTTCATGATTGTGAAATTTGTTTGTTTGAATATATTGTTTCTTTTTATATCTCATGATTCAAAGGATATGTTAAACACAATATCTTAAATTATTAATGTTTCTGTCAGTGTGGTCAAATAATAAAACCACTCTCTGTTTATAATTGTCTTTAAACATCCTTATATAGTGATTTATTATAATGCTATGAAAGCTACAATAAGGGATTGATAGATTTCTACATAGAGGATTTAAATATAGCAACATATGTGCCATATCACCAAGTCTTCTAACATCACAACCCCATTCAAGAAGATCAGTAAGAAAATGTTCTGTAATCACTGTGATTTGACAGAATGTTCATGGTTTTCAAAATTGAGATTTAAATACTGGAATACTGAAGTCTAAATCAACATAATAGAAATGATGGAACAATATGCAGACTTGTGGGATTAAAATTAATATGCATAACTACCCTGTGTTACCCTGTCTCCCTCTCACTACATATCAGTGTAAATCTTATATTGTTTTAACCACTCTATGCACCAGGGGTGGGTTCTGGATCCTTTTGCTGCCAGTTCGCTCAGGGTCGCGCCATGTGCGCGTGCGTGCTTTGCGTGTGCGCCCCCACAGCAATCAAAAAATAGCTTCTGCACGCGTGCAGAAGCAAAATCCAAGATGGCGGCACCCACGGAGACACCGAAAGAACCGATTCCGTGACGTCATCGCCAGTTTACTAACGGTTCTAAAGAACCGGTTAGAACCGGTAGGAACCCACCTCTGCTATGCACCTGATGAAGTGAGCTATAGTTCACCAAAAGCTTGTGCTAGTAATAAAAATAATTATTAAATTATTAATTATAATTTGTTAGTCTGAAATGGTGCTACTGGTCTCCCAATTTTTATAACCTTCTTGTGTTTTCTCAGTCCTTTCCTTATCTAGAAAAGTCATTAAAAAAGAAAAGACATAACTTGACCACTTCTACCAGGGACTGCCAAGAGTATATCTTCATTAAACATTGCCTGTGAATATTGAAACATGTGCAAATTGTTCTGTGCTACTTTGGTTAGAATCAATGTATCAAAAAGAAATATTTAAAAAAACTTTAAAAAGGCTATTATGAAGAGGAAATGAAGGCATTTTCCATATAGATATTTTTAAAATGCTAACATTTATTCACAGTCCAATGAGTGGTGCTAATACAGTATTTACATCATAGGACATTGACTTGAAATCACCTGTGGTGGATGTTTTGCAAAGTGCATGGGAACTGCATGAGATCTTACTCACAAGGAAAGGGGTTGTAACAATTGGATCCACATCATGGATTTACAATTGCCCACATCATTAAGCTCTACTGTCCAAGCTCTGCTATCCTGGGAGATTTCCAGAGTCACTATATTTGGACTGTAAATCCATGTACAATTACAATTATCATGTACCATGTAACTATAATGTACAAATGGTACCCTAAAGCCAAGTAATAATGGCCTAGTGGTTAACTGCAGTATTCCTGTCTTGTATCTTGGAGTTGATGGGCAGCTGTTTAAATGTAAAGCATTAAAAACACAATTGTTGGGGAATAATTTTTTGCACAGATTATAATTTTCACCTCCAATTAGAAGTTCCATAATTCCATAAGAGTTATGAAGAATGTTAAATATTGCATATTGTGAAACTCTTCTGAAAATGGGAACATGGTTTTCAATACCATGACTATTTATACACCTCTTGTTTATAAATTTCTGGCCTACCATTGCTATTTTTCAAGGCTTCATTTGATCTTTCCTTCTTCAGACAGTTTAAAGTTAAATGAGCGTCTCCTGCAAGCTTCCTGGTATTTATATATTTGTGAATTTCAACAAAGAGATTCACCCCCATCTCTACAATCTGGCTGGGGTATAATTAGATCAATGATAACTTCTCAAGCCTTTTCATTTTTAATTCTAAGATCTACAGAGCTGTTTCTTTGACTCATAAATACAATGCCTGCTGATGTTAAGAGAAACCACAGCTTCTATTTAAAAACACTGTAATATTATTCCCTCAAGTCTCTGTTGTTGTTTTTCAGGACAATCTCTTCCCTACCTGGAAGCTTAGAAAGAGTGTGCTGCTGATTTAATTGGCTAAAAATTTATCCCTAACCTTTGTCCTGATTGATGTTTATATCATCCACAATCATTGGGAAACACCATAGGTGTTTTAGCTGTCCCATAAGACAGTTTTCATTTGTTCTGAGTGGAATATGTTTATATCATTGCTCTAGGGGAGTTTTAAATATGAAACAATAGACCATCAGAGATGAAATAAGCAAAGCCATAGTTTGGTTTCTAAGCAGAGTCCTGCAAAGCAGGTACTGTTTCCTGTGCTTCAGAACTGAGGAATGCTATAAGAAAGAGAGGTTCCAATGAAGGTTATTTGTTTGTAATATTTCTAAGCTGCCCAATGAGAAGAGTTCCCTTTGGAGGGTACAGAATAACTTTAAAAATAAACACAATTAAACAATTAGAACATATTAATAACTGGTACAAGGAGGATATAATTAAGATTTAATGTATTAAAATATAATCATACACCAAAAAATAAAAAAAACATATTAATCAACCAAGAATAATATGAGTACTTAAAATCATCTTAAAAGAAGAACTAACTATGGAAATCCACCTAAAGTGACATAGCATATGTGTCGTTATTTTCTGATGCAAAACAAGCTCCCATCAAAATTGTTGGTACCAACGACACAGTTTGTAAGTATTCACCTGTTTTACTATTTGTATCCTGGCCTCTCTTAGTATTGTAACCAGGGGTGAAATTCAGCAGGTTCTGACAGGTTCTGGAGAACCGGTAGCAGAAATTTTGAGTAGTTCGGAGCAGTGGTGAAATCCAAATATTTTTACTACCGGTTCTGTGGGCATGGCTTGGTGGGCGTGGTGTGGCTTGGAGGGCATGGCAGGGGAAGGATACTGCAAAATCTCTATTCCCACCCCACTCTGGGGCCAGCCAGAGGTGGTATTTGCCGGTTCTCCGAACTACTCAAAATTTCTGCTACCAGTTCTCCGAACTACTCAAAATTTCCGCTACCGGTTCTCCAGAACCTGCTGGATTTCACCCCTGGTTTGGAGAACTGGCAAATACCACCTCTGGCTGGCCCCAGAGTGGGGTGGGAATGGAGATTTTGCAATATCCTTCCCCCAGGAGTGGGGAAGGAATGGGGATTTTGCAGTATCCTTCCCCTGGAGTGGGGTGGGAATGGAGATTTTGCAGTATCCTTCCCCTGCCATGCCCACCAAGCCACGCCCACAGAACCGGTATGGAAAATTTTTGAATTTCACCCGATTGTAACCATATTACATTAATTTACTATAATTGCAATATCTTCTGGTATACTACTGAATGGATAATTGAGAAGAGCAAGAACAGCAGAGAAGTGTGATCGTATCCAAATTTGATTGATAATCCAAAAATGGCTCTACTCAGGACCAATTCCAAACTGTTTGGGCAAATGAGATCTCCAGAATTGACAGTACTAATTTTAAAAAGTGTAATATTTATTTGGGCTTTACAGTAGGGGCTTCATGCCATCACTCTGCTAAACAACTAATTCCAACAACACTGTCAAACTATCTAGTAAGGCTGTATTACTATTATTCTTCTCATCTTTCGTATTATCTATCTCCTTATCTTCTTATAACTTTGTTGCTTGTATCTTACGATTTGTATTGTTTTATTGAGTATTTATTTTATTTATTTATATTTATTTATTTAATTATTTTGTCAACAAGTACAAGGA
This sequence comes from Thermophis baileyi, assembly GCA_003457575.1. NCBI lineage: Eukaryota > Metazoa > Chordata > Lepidosauria > Squamata > Dipsadidae > Thermophis > Thermophis baileyi. The sequence goes on along the minus strand of QLTV01003764.1, from coordinate 5,710,560 downwards.
AACAAGTATCAGTATAGACATAGACATGGACATGGACACATGAAAAAATGGCACAAATAAATGGATATAAATAAGCAAAACATAAAATGATTACATATAAATGGGGACAGTAGGACAGGGACGGTAGGCACGCTGGTGCGCTTATGCACGCCCCCTTAATATCCTGGTATGATTTATGTTGATTGCTTATTTAGTATCCTATGACTATCATTAAGTGTTGTATCTTATGATTATGATGAATGTATTTTTACGATGACTATGATAATGATTTATCACTTATTGCTTGTATGTACACTGAGAGCTTATGCACCGGAGACAAATTCCTTGTGTGTCCAATCACACTTGGCCAATAAAGAATTCTATTCTATCTAACCAACCTTGACTGATTTGGCAATGCTAAGCAATATCAGAGCCTTGTGTTACTTGGAGGAAGAGGTTATTTTTTCCAGAGTTTATACTTTGGTTTTCAAAGTATGTTAATATTTTTCTAAGTTACTCCTGCAGCTACACACTTTCTATGTTTTTCACTGTTTGTTTTTCTCATATTGTCTTTTGAGATTGTTTTTAACATGTTTTATTCTTTTTGTGGGGTTTCAACCTCAATTTTGTGAATTGTCCAAAGAATTTCAGCTGTAAGGTGGCAATCAAAAAGTAATTCAAGCAAGTAAGTAAAATGGAATTGTTTGACCCCATTTAATCAGCTTTGAAATGTACCACACTTTCTATGATTTGGCAAAGTTAACTTTTAGTGTTGAAAACTGGTTGTTTTTGCTGTGTTTTGTTTCAAGCAGCCTTAATAAACATGGGTTTTTGGTTGCTGATCTGCTTCTCATCATCAGTAATTTTAGTTGCTCTAAGGTTAGAGTGCAATGCGGCATTAGAACTTCGACACAATATATTCAGTGGGTCTTGCATGGATAAAATCATAAAGGACTTCTAATGACAATAACTAGGCACAGCATGAAATCATTAGTTTTCATTGAAAAGACATTAATTCTCTTTATTTGAGATTCTGTATTTTGTTGTTGCTTTGTATATTCATTGCTCGGCAGAGGTGGGTTCCTCCCAGTTCGGACCAGTTCGCCTGAACTGGTAGCGATGTCACGGATCTGGTTCGGTTGGTACCAGTCCATGGGCACTGCCATCTTTTTTTTTTTGAATTTTTTTTGAAATTTTTTTTTGAATTTTTTAAAAAAAATTTACATTTTTTTTCTTCTGCGCATGCACAGAAGCTGAATTTCCGGCACTGTGCATGCGTCGCTATCTTGTTTTCGGCTTTTTTATTTTTTATTTTTTTTATTTTTTTGCACTGCGCATGCACGCGCGCCCACGAGGCACGCGCGTGCCCACGAGGCATGGCCATGCGGCATGGGAGGAAGCGAACCGGCAGCGAGGTAAGTTAGAACCCACCCCTGTTGCTCGGGTATGATTTTTGTTTGGTATATTGTTTTTTTACAGCTAGCTACAGTATTAATACTTTACAACATTAATCCCTGGCAGAAATAACGCAAATGATGCTTGGAGATATTTTTAAAAATAGACATATCTCTAGTCCACGGGTGTCAAACTCGCCACGTCACATTGATGTCACGTGACGCATCACAATGTTTTTTGCCTTCATGGAGCTGGGGTAGGCGTGACCTGCGTGTGACGCATCCAGCCTGCGGGCCACCCGTTTGACACCCCTGTTCTAGTCACTTAAGATCCTATTTGGAAGGCAAGTAAAAAAAACCCAGTGTCTATTTATCAAACTATGCACATGAATAATACGTTCAATGACACCTATTGTGATGGATTCATTTATTTTTATCTCAATAGGATAATATCAATCTTCTCAGGTAAGCCAGAATCATTGTCCATTTTTGTAAATAAGACTATTGGTCACTTGCTAAGGCTGGTCTACAGAAATTCTGACTGAGAGGGGATTTCTTCCAGAAAGTACAAATCACAACTTTTTCTTTAAGCTGTTATACTAGTTCTTTAGTTACATTGTGAAATATAATCCAGTGATTCTAGTTCTACAAGGTCCACTAAAGAAGAAAAGCAAACCATAAATAACTAGCTTAATAATTCTGAGTTCAGATTTATTAAATAATATGTGGTCAGTATTTAACCTGCCTCTGAAGTTCTTTTTTTAAAAAAAATTTTTTAAATAATTTTGTTCTCTGTTAACTTAAATTGCTGCTTCTGCAAACAAAACAGTGGCAACCTATCAATTCAACAGTGAAAATTCAAAATTCACAGCAAAACCTGGCACCGAATCAAGTTTTGAGAACTCTTTTTTTCCATGTCCACTTACCCCAAAGGTGATTCTCTGGATGTTCTAAACTGGGTTTAAGGATGTTGGATGTTCTGCATCCATCTTTCAGATAAGTATTGGATTTATTGGCTAAGTAGGCAGCAACCTCTGCAGAGGGACAAAGAGAGGTAGGGTGATGTCAAGTGGTGTTGTGCCATTGCAACACAAGCCCCTCCCTTTTCTTCATGCATTGCATCATCACATGCATGCATAAAAGACATAGAGTTTGCAGCATATGGTGGCAATACTGCTTTTAACATTTAATGAATGCATTGGCAGCTTTCAAATGCCTTTGTAAGTAGGCATGGGAGATCAACAGTGTGCCTTGTGGGTGAAGTAGATAAACATGTTTGGCTCCAGCCATGGAAAATTTATGTCACTAATTTTTGTAGATTAAAAACATAAGATCAGACTGGTTAAGTGTTTAAATTCTTAGTAGACAGTCCTATTTCAACACACAAACATCCTGCAAGAGGGATATGAGAACTCTTTCCCAAATTGCTTGTGAGCATTGCAGCCAATCAATTGGAATCAATTGGGTTGACTTTCTTCTCCCATCACACATAACTAGGTCAACGAGGGAATCCGTGTATTGTGGAATAATCTTGGAGACAATCTTTTCAGCTCTGTCTTTGCTGAAAAGTTGGAAGATTATACAAAGAAGTGGCGTGTGTGAATTGGTCACCAGAAAAATATTTAGTTTTAAGATTTGGATAATGTTTTATAGGACAGTCCTTTCGAAAACTGATGCAAAGATGTAATGAAATAGATGCAGCAGATGTAGCAAATACAGCCCTTTTAACAAAGCAGACTTCTGGGGGTAATGCCATTTATTAGAGGGCTATATATTATGGAATAACCAGTTGCAGATGATCAAAAACCCTTAACAGACATTTCTTGTACATTCATCTTTTTGTTGTTCCAGACTAAGGGTGGGAGAACCTCACAGAGTTGTGGGTTTGAAAACTTCACTCACTATTCTTGTGTTCTCAGAGTTCAAACTTGCAAACCTTCTTGATCCTGTAATTAAACCCCTTTGAAAGAAAGGATGACATAACATATTAAAATTGGAGGATTTTTATTGTTCTTATTAAAAAGGAAATGCTGTTGGTTGTTTAAAAGGGAGGAAGGGGGTGAGACAGATTCTGGAAAAAAAATTCTTCTATGTCCATCAAATCACTCTGACCACGGGTTAAGGATAAGGAAGTAACAATCCAAAATATCTGGACAGCACCAAGTTGCCTAAATAGCTTGTGATAAACAGGATATAGGATGACATAAATATCTTCTTAGTATGCCTGGCATTATTTAAGGCACATTCACCAAACTGGAAAAATTTGAATTAGGACTTATATTTGGGTCACATCAGGACCATAAACATAATATTGGATTCAGAGTAGAAACCATCTTAAATACCCTGACTACACAACTCCAGTGTTTTCTGTACTTGGGAACTTTAGGATATGTGAATTTCCCAGAATTCCCCAGCCAACAAGACATGACTTAAAAATAATGTCTCCTCCCACTTATGACTATAATACTATGTTGCTTATATTTTTACGATTTATATTGTTCTATTTATTTCCTAATATGATTTGATTGCTTATTAGTAACCTATGACTATCACTGTATTGTATCTTATGATTCTTGATGAATGTATTTTTTCCCTTTTTTCTTTTCCCCCCCCTTTTATGTACTCTGAGAGCATATGCACCAAAGACAAATTCCTTGTGTGTCCAATCATACTTGGCCAATAAAGAATTCTATTCTATTCTATTCTATTCTATTCTATTCTATTCTATTCTATTCTATTCTATTCTATTCTATTCTATTCTATTCTATTCTATTCTATTCTATTCTATTCTATTCTATTCTATTCTATTCTATTCGAAAATAAACCAGAGTTTCATAGAATTAAAGAGATTGGTTTAGCCCCTCCCCTCCCCTAACAAGCTATGTTTTTCACCATTAAAGAAATTAGTCGAGTTCCATATGGCATGTATCTATATACTGCAGTAAAAGCAATAAGAAAATGTATTTGATGTTGTCATGAGGTAAACTATTAAAACTCTTGTGTCT
>QLTV01003764.1:5668288-5706142 GCA_003457575.1 Thermophis baileyi | reverse complement strand
AAGGAAGGAAGGAAGGAAGGAAGGAAGGAAGGAAGGAAGGATTTGATGCTCACTGCGAGCTTCCCACAAGGAAACTCAACGGGGAAGTTGACTGAAAGTCAGAAGCTGCTTCCTCTCCCACTGATTTTTTTTTGCCTGCTCCTGGTCATTCTGTTTCTCTGTTTAGGTATGGAAATATCTCTCAAGCAATGACCCAACAGTCATTGGCGGTGGTCTAGTCCTTTAAAACTACCTGGGATCCAATTTGTTGATTTCAGTGCAGATAGTGCTTTATCAGATATAAACATCAAATTAACATGTGGAAAAAAAATAGTTATCCTTCCGTGCTTGTACTTTTTTGTATTTCACAATTAAATGCTGCAGTCAAAAATGTGTCAGAAAACAAGTTTATTTCTTTTATTTTTCTTCCGTCCATTTTTATTCTTTTTTGTCTTTTTAGTTTTTTTTAGTATTTCATTGTATTTTAATATTTCAAATTTGCTAAACCTGCTTTGTTCACTTGTTCTTCTTTTATCAACATGTATAAAAACACATACATACATTTTTGTGCTTGTACTTTTTTGTATTTCACAATTAAATGCTGCAGTCAAAAATGTGTCAGAAAACAAGTTTATTTCTTTTATTTTTCTTCCGTCCATTTTTATTCTTTTTTGTCTTTTTAGTTTTTTTTAGTATTTCATTGTATTTTAATATTTCAAATTTGCTAAACCTGCTTTGTTCACTTGTTCTTCTTTTATCAACATGTATAAAAACACATACATACATTTTTGTGCTTGTACTTTTTTGTATTTCACAATTAAATGCAGCAGTCAAAAATGTGTCAGAAAACAAGTTTATTTCTTTTATTTTTCTTCCATCCATTTTTATTCTTTTTTGTCTTTTTAGTTTTTTTAGTATTTAATTGTATTTTAATATTTCAAATTTGCTAAACCTGCTTTGTTCACTTGTTCTTCCTTTATCAACATGTATAAAAACACATACATACATCCATACTCATGCCTATACACACACACACACACACACACACACACACACACCGTGACAATGTTTATACAGCATAATCAGCAAACCAGGAATCTAATGCATGCAGTCTGATCATGCCTGCTTAGATCTAGAATGGATTATTGAACTAACCAGAAATAAAACATATTAGGATCTCACTTCATTGTGCCATATACAATCCGGGATCATTAAACAGAAATAGTTCTGGATGACTATCATGAATAATTGGAAGTCACAAGTTGGATCCATATTTGGATATCACATATTGAGTTGGTTTTGCCTTCCACGTGGGTGTAGGAAAAACTAATAGGAGCACACAGGTACCATGCTCCAGAATGTACAGTATCTCCTCTGGATAATCTAGAATCCAAATATACTGAGAAATATGAATGTGATTAGGCTGCAGGATGAAATCCTTTGTGTTATTTTCTATATCAGTGATGGCGAACCTTTTTTGGTCCGCTTGCTAGCGCGCGCACGTGCCCACACCCATTCCCTCCCCCCACGCATGCACACAACCCCCCCACGCTGCCCCCTGTGCATGCACCCCCCCCCCGCGAATGCGCAAAGGCCTCACTGAAGCCTGGGACGGTGAAAAACGGCCAAATGGGCAAACTGGAAGTTCGGAAAAATGGACTTCCGGTTTGCCCATGGGGCTGTTTTTCACATTATGTCAGCGCCAGCGTGCATGTGGGGGGGGCCAGCTGATTTTCGGCCTTGGGGAAGGCCGTTTTGCCCTCCGGAAGCTTCAGGGAAGCTTCCTGAAGCCCCGGAGTGCAAAAAACGACCCAACGGGCAAACCGGAAGATCGGAAAAATGCACGTCCGGTTTGCCGTGGGGCTGTTTTTCGCACTCCGGAGGCTTCAGGGAAGCTTCCTGAAGCCCCGGAGTGCCAAAAAACGGCCCAATGGCAAACCGGAAGTGCGTTTTTCCAAAATTCTGGTTTTCCCGTTGGCCGTTTTTTGCACTCCGGGGCTTCAGGACGCTTCCCTGAAGCCTCCGGAGGGCAAAACGGCCTTCCCCAAGGCCGAACATCAGCTGGCCAGCACGCACATGCGCGCTGGAGCTGACATAGGGCAATGCCTCGTGTGCCCTCTGATATGGCTCCGCGTGCCACCTGTGGCATGCGTGCCATAGGTTCGCCATCACTGTTCTATAGCAATTGAGAACAGCCATAGCAAGTGGTAACACCCGCCTCATCTATTCTAAATGCAGAAATTGCCAGCCCTTTGAGGTAGACCAGGAGAGGAAACAGGCCATGGGAACTACTCTTTATATAAAGGACTCTTGAATGCCTGACAAATATTTTCTCTCTCCTCTTTTATATTAAAAAAAAAATCTCACCCTCTCTTTTCTATCTGGTGTAAATCCATGTTTACATAATGAAATTTTAATTCTTTCTTCAAAGCCAGAAGACAGAAAACAGGCAAAGGTGAGTGTGAATGGGGGGGGGAAGCTACCAGGGAACTCCAGAGCTATAGATGAGATTGGTATGCCAAAAAACATTCTGGGGGGAGGAAAGGGACAACAACAAACTATGTCTGATGTCCTGTTTCCAAGAAAACTGCAAGTTCAAGAAATCGCTAGGAGAATTTTTTAATCAGCAAAGGACCATGTCCCTTTCTTTCCTGCTAATATTAACATTAATCCTAATCCTCCCTTTCCTACTCTGGAAAGTTGATAAGACATCCTCTCAAGAAGAGGTTAAAAATGAAGACAATAGTGGAAGTTCATTGTGGAAGTCCCAGTATCATTTCAAGGATGAATACAGTCCAAGGGACGCTCAACTAATCCATTGGTAAAACTTCACCTCGTAGCTGTTTCAATGAATGCACCTGTCCAGCCAAAATAATATTTTGAAAGCTGAACTAATATTTTGAAACAGAATGTTAGAATACCCAATAACCACATTGTTGCATGCATGCGTAATACACTGACAATGAAGAAATGTTCATCATAAGTGTTAAATGTATTCCAGATAAAAACTTCACAGATGCTGTGACAGCGGGTGAGCTGCGTGTTTGTGCAAATTAAGCATGGCTTGTTGAAGGCCCACACAGACTGCTCCAGACACACTGAATTAATGAGCCCCATGTTCATCAGGCATAAGAAGACAATTTCTTCCACCTAAGTATATTGACCTGTTAGATAATGCAAATGTAGTTATATGCCTTGTTTGGATTTCCAATTGTTTGTAAACCCTTAATTGGAAAATGTTGGACTGTAGCATTTTGGAAAACTGTATAGTATAGTGGACACAACTTTTAAACCACTTATAGAATAGAAAGAAAACTAATTTGCACGCAGTAAACTTGCTTATCTGAGATAGATTTACACTTCTATTTTCTATCTATTTACATTTACCAACGTGCCTACCGTCCCTGTCCTAATGTCCCCTTTTATTCGTATCCATTTCATGTATTAATAACCATGTTTATACCTATATCTGTTATCTAATACATGCTTGACAAAATAGATAGATAGATAGATAGATAGATAGATAGATAGATAGATAGATAGATAGATAGATAGATAGATAGATAGATAGATAGATAGATAGATAAATAGATAAATAGATAAATAGATAAATAGATAAATAGAAAAATAAATCTGCTAGCTACTTACATATCCAGATTATAAGCAGTGGAAAAATATGTCGGTTTTTTTTCTGTCACTCCCTCATTCACAGCACTATAAAATGTCCAGAAAATTCCTCTTTTCCCAATCTGACATCATTGTTTCTCCCATTGCTCAGTGTCTCTTAAAGGCATCAATTTCAACCTATAGCAAGAGAATCTTCAGTACCAAACCAAAAACCTACCTAATCCAGCTTCTTAATTATCTTGACTGAGCCACGGTGGCACAGTGGCTAGAATGCAGTATGGCAGGCTAACTCTGCTGACTGCCAGAGGTTCGATCCTCACCGGCTCAAGGTTGACTCAGCCTTCCATCCTTCCGAAGTTGGTAAAATGAGGACCCAGATTGTTGGGGGCAACAGGCTGACTCTGTAAACCACTTAGAAAGGTTTGTAAAGCACTGTGAAGCGGTATATAAGTCTAAGTGCTATTGCTATCTCTGAAAAGCCCATAGCTAGAGCACAAAAAGCCTTTGATTCATAGTAATCAAAGTTCATTAAATCAACCATATATAATACACATACAAACACCACACACACACATACACACTTCCGAGGTGCAGGTTTATTCTAAAGCACTTTCAATGCTAAAAGCAAGGGTTACATACCATTAGAGTATATTTAATGAGTATACTGCAGTTTTATTTTTCCTTTTAAAATGTAAGCTTTGGTGAGAATCCATTCAATGGGCAGAAATGAATAGGCTGCTTTATTCTGTGAGACCTAGCTGTGGTCATAGAATAAGACATAAGAAGTTGTTGAAGCTCATTTTTTATTTGCATAGGATTAACTGGAGCTGAAGCCAGTAATATTAGCCTTTCAAGTTTCAAAAGAAGCAGAAGATATCACTGAAATGTAGTATATAGGTAGCTCTCTGTGTATAAGCTGATTCAGATATACAGTATCTTTCGTTGCAAGTTTAAAGGTGGGCCAAGACACCCAGTCCCATACGGCAGCTGGTCTCCAGAATTCTCCAGAACAACAACATAACTTCTACTTGTCATCTTGCCTTATACTGGGCAATCCAACAGTCAAAACGTCTGCATACAAAACATACAATCTATCACACAGCTGTGGCTTCTGCTCTTCTTCATCCACCACACAACCAAGCAGGGTTGGTGCAGAAAATTGGAACTTGTTTATTTTATCTTTGATCTCCTGTGGTAACCATTAGCGTAACTATTAATTCTAAAGTTCCTGGCAGTCAACCCAGCACTGCTTATGCTTTAGTCTCATAAACAGATCGTTTCATATTTTCATTCTACTTGTTTTTCAGATAGGAAATTGCACATTTTAAAACCAGCTGATAGGGATATCTTTAGAACTGTTTTTCCCCATGAGGCTAGGTATTAATATTACTATAGCAATGATGAAGATGATAATGGCAACAGTGATGATGTTTGCTAGGTTAATATTCTGCCTTTTCTCCAAGAGCTCCAAGCAGTATTCATGGGTGTTAATTTTATCCCCCCAATAGACCTTGTAAGAAAGTTTGGGCTAAGAGCTGCTACAAAATCATATACTGACACAAGCCTGCATCACTTCATAACTATCAGAGCAGTTGGGAAAAATTCTTAACAACAGATCACTGCATTATATGGACTATTGTTCTAAAATCCGGTTTGCAAACACTGTGGACATGGAGTTTTGTACCATTTTTAATAGGTGATTAGAAGCAGATGTCTTGCTTCCCCACCCCCCACAATCTCTCAAGCACCCTGTCCCTTTATTATGCCTGGCATATGTTTGCAGTATGTTATATCTCTGTATCACAGGCAAACAAAGGCAACTTTCACCCTTTGTGTGGGATTCATTGAACTGCCATGTTCTGTGGTGTTGCCTCCTACAGATGTTGATGGTATGTTCACAAGAACCATCTGGAGCTATGTGCTGAATTGTTGTGATGTACATGTGTGAAGCTCTGGAATGTGCTGACTGCCATAACAGCTTCATGCATCTCATCTGTGTTCATCTAATGCAAAGATTCACAGTACAGGCAAAGCTCAATGAGGTAAAATCCCTTTCCAAGCAGCAAAATGAAATTCAGTGGGTTTATAGCTTAACTGTTAATTTCAATATGACTACTCTTGTTAGATGCCTCAAATGCTCAAAGATGGAGTTTCAAATCTATATTACTAAAATTCTTGTTGTCATGACCTAATCACTGGGCAAAATGGTGCATCGTAGAGTAAGAATTTTTGAACAAAGGTACTTCAAATGGGCTAACTTATAGAATGTCTTCAAAATCTGGGACCCATGACTTCCAAAGAAATGAAATTCAGGAAACTTGTGGCTATTACACTTGCTATTGGCTGCAGCTGAGCTCATGTGATCTTCATTTTCAATGTTCTGTGACAGTTTTCTACACAATCCTTCACTCCCTTCCACACCCAACAGCAGCCACTTACCGGCTTCCAGGGAAAGAAGAGAAGGGGAGGGGAGGGGAGGGAAAGGGAAAGGGGAGGGGAGGGAAAGGATGGGAAAGGAAGGGAAGGGTTCTTTACAAGGTAAATCAATAGAAAAGTTTGCAGGAAGTTAGAAGTTGTTCCTGCTCCTATTGTTGTTGTTGTTGGTTTTTTTTTTTTTTTGCCTATCCTTGTCATTCTGTTTCTCTGTTTAGGTAAGGAAATCTCAGAAATGATGATCCAATGGGGCATCGGTTGTCCAGTAAATGAACAAAAAGGAATTAGAATTCTGCCTTTTAACAAAAACAGATGACAAGCAGCAGTTGGTCCTACTCCACACTATCCACATGCTGACATCTATGACCCCATCAGTGTACCTTTGTACAGGTATATAAGCAGTACTCTGTGCAATCAGAGTCTTGCACCAAATGTTCCTGCTTTTACACATACAAGAACATTAGAGAAAGAAAGCAAAGCAGAGCAGCTTTAGAATGGCTCAAGTCAGAACAACTAATTTTACTGGAAAGTGGCATCTATATGTGATTTGTGGAGAGCAGCCAATCACACTTACTTCATTCATAAATCAAATGCAAATTTGAGCTAATGCTGTGCTGAAAAAAAAAAACCTGCACTCTTCCCTACAGTTCTCATTCAAGTTGTTCAGAAATTTTTTTGGGATCAAGACATTCTTTCAAAGTGAGTGTGATGTTCTTGCACTAATTTCTAATGAGATGGTCAAAAGGTACCGTATGAGTAAATGTCCTATTTTTCTTTTAAGATATTAATAAATTATCATTTATTATTTTTAAACTTGTTTCTTTTTATTACATTTTTTATTGTTTTTGACTGTTAGCAACTCAGAGTCATATACTATGAGATGGGCAGTCTTATGAATTTATTAAATAAATAAATCCTCCACAAAAATTACTAGTCAATTTTTCTTCCCTGATCCTCTGTCCATGAGCCTGGTGCAAACATTTTGAAAAGCCCTTTATGCCTACCTCTAGTTTCATCAAAGTGATGGTATATCTGCTTTTTTATATAACACAGCAGTAAAAAAATTGCTTTTATGGGTAGATAACTAATATTTAACAATTTATAGTCACAGTTTGATAGGAAGGTGAAAAAAAAACATTCATATTAGCTAAATGTCTATGGAGATTCTCAGTCATCCAGGTCATGGTTGTCCCAAAGGTGCTTTTTCAAGAGGCAACTGGACTTTCTGGTTTTTTCTTTGAAGATGTTTCGCTTCTCATCCAAGAAGCTTCTTCAGCTCTGACTGGATGGAGGAATGGAAGGATGGAGGAATGGAAGGATTTATACACATTTTAGACAGAAAGGATGGCTGATTTTAAAGAGGGGTCAAAAAGGCCATCCATCTATGTAAAAATTGAACAGCCCTCTCTCAACAGAGGGGGAGGAATACGATATCATCTATCTCCAATCTACAACACAGTCCTTTCAGCAGTTCCAAGAAGGCTCCATACCCATTTGCACCACTCAGGTGACCCCGATGACACAGACAAACTTCCAAGTGGCCTCAACTATTCTCTAAAAGAATGCAAATGACCAGCTGTCTGCAAGGAGTATAAATCCTTCCATTCCTCACCATTCAGTCAGAGCTGAAGAAGCTTCTTGGATGAGAAGCGAAACGTCTTCAAAGAAAAAACAGAAAGTCCAGTTGCCTCCTGAAACAGCACCTTTGGGACATTCATATTAGCTATGCTGCTTCACAAAGGCCTTCTTTGCCAAGCTGCCCATCTCAAATTATTATTTAAATTTCTTTTAAGAATCTAGATGTATAACATTACCAAAAGTAAAACCTTCTTTGAGTGAAAGTCAAATGATGACTTTTCAGACATGTCAATGTGACATTAATGTCAGTGTGACATTATCTTGACAGTAATATGGAGGTGGTTTTCACAGCTTCATTCCAGGATGATTTTAGTTTCCTGGTTTAGCCTCATTTACTGATAAATATAGCATCAGTTTATTTACTGATTCTGCTAGCATGCTGCTGATTTAAAAAAGACTTACACAATATATCACTGAAACTATTCCCTGGTCTGATTCTTCTTAATTGCTCAGCTCAGACAAAATCAAGCATTGCCACCTGCTAAAATGTTACCCTGCATGAAATTATTTGGCACCTAACAGTCAATGTAAATTCATATAGGCTCAGAATAATTCAGCTCTACTATTAGAATAAAGGAAAATCTTGGTGTGTAACTTGCAAATGTATTAACATCATATTGTTCATACATATTGATGATTGTTTCATTGACTGCTGACTTGTCTCTGAATAAGCCATCACAAGTTCAATATCACAAGTAGAAGTTTCATATAATTTCATCTGCCTTCTTGTTTGGGGCAATGGAATTGGCTCACTAACTTGATTATGGAGTGTCACAAGTTGAGAAATCAATGGGTCATAGATCCAAGAACTTACTTTCATTCAGGGCAAAGCCAGGCTGCTGTGTTAAAGTGATTTTCTCCAGTCCATGAGCCAGCAGAAAAGTATGTTGGCACATGTTGTTCTGCTATCATTGCTGAAGCCTATTCTGACTCAGTACTTAAACCAGTCAATGCTTACATCTTTGCAATTTAAGGAAAGCATTTGGTGAATTCCCCTAGCTTTGTTTCCCTTTCCTCCAAGTATTTTCTGTTGGCAAGAAAACCAGCTAGAGGTGGTCTTGACTTACAACTATGTGTTTAGTAACTGTTCAAAGTTACAACGGCATTGAAAAAAGTGACTCATGATTGATCCTCGCTCTTACAACTATCATGGCATCACCATGGTCACATCATCAAATTCAGGAGCTTGGCAACTGGCATTTATTTATGATGGTTGCAATGTCCTGGAGTTGTGTGATCACCATTTGTGACTTTCCCTCAGGCTTCTGACAAGCAAAGTCAATGGTCAATGGGATTTGCTTAACAACCAGATGATTTACTTAACAACTGGATGATTTACTTAACAACTGGATTCGCTTAACAACTGTGGCACAAAAGGTCGTAAAATCAGGCCATTTCAACTGCCTTCTTAACAATGGAAATTCTGGTCTGACTTGTAGTTATAAGTCAAGGGGTACCTTTGAGCAGTGGGTTTGATTGATTGATTTACTAAGTGCCATCAAGTCATTTTCAACCCCATTGTGACCATATAGATAGATTTTCTCCTTGATATTCTATCCCTAACATGTTGTTTCAACTCTCCCAATGGTGATCACTGTAGCTGAATCTTGCGACTGGTTGTCCTCTTCTTCACTTTCCTTCCATCTTCCCCAGCATTAGAACCTTTTCCAGAGAGTTGGGACTTCACATGAGGTGGGTACAAAGTAAGATAGCAAAAACAGTAGAACCATAGTGCATTACAGAAGGAGATAGCAGTTTGTTCAAAAAGGTATTTTAACTGGGAAGATGTTCTATTGCTGACTATATCTGGAATGCATCAGCTTCAAAGAAGTTATTCTCCTGAATACTGAGGAAGGCTTTAAATGAAGTGAGACTGGGCCCGTCTTCCATCAGAAAAGACAAGCCAACTTCATTCTTATCTCACTTTTTAGTTGACGTGTCTTGAGACAACCAACAATGTTTTAAAAACACGAAACAAAATAAAATCAGATGAAAACTTTAAAAGATAAAAGTCCTGAGGCAATAAAAACAAGACAAGTTAGCAGCAGCACAATAAATATCAGGTCCCACTAAAACCCAGAGAAAATAAAAATGCATTTAATGCAGTCTGAACACCATCAAGATGAAAATAAACAGAAATAGGGAATTACAAAAGCATCATAAATGTGTTTTAGAAAAATGGTTTGCAACCTGATCCATCTCCCTTTTTTTTGTTTTGTTTTTGAAAAATCTGAGTACATATGCCTAAGCCTGTAGACCAGGTGTTGAAAACAAGTTACACTCCAGATGTTATACTCTGACTTAATAATTGTGCCAACAGTCAGGAACAAGAGATATGTATTTCAGCACCATCTCACAAGCCTGCGGTCAATCACTACCAAAAAAAAAACACAATCACAAAAACATGAGGAAAAAAAAAAAAAAAAAAAAAAAACGTATTTTGAATGCTGAACATTTAAAAAAAAAATTGAATACCTCAACAAAATATGTTGAATATCTAAGAGTGCACATCTAACTGGTTATGAAAAACACAACAGTAACGTCAATAACTTATTCTTTTATCATTGGAAGGGAAAATGTGTATATATTGATTTTATTAATTTATTGTTTTATTATTTTCTTTTATTATTTTTACTTTTATTTTTATATGATGTTTTTATATTCATGGAAGCCGCCTTGAGTCGCCATGGGCAAGTAGGTGGCAATATAAATTTTCTAAAATAAATAAATAAATATTATAAATAAGCCAGTATGCTCAAAGTTCATAAACCAGGTTGTTCTGTAATTATGATGAATCCTTTATATAACACTATTAAGAAATTGAGTGTGCCAGTACAGGGACAATCTTAGCTGTGCAGAGCTGAAATGAATAGAATGGATATGATTTCACTTCATCAGCAATATTTTTATCAATTGCCATTACCCATCTCTTCTGTCTAAAGGTAACTTCCTTCTAATATCAGATTATGATGAAGAAACAGAACAGGATGAATATTGATGCTTTTGAACTTTGATGTTGGAGAAAACCATAGTAGCCAAAAAATGAACAAATCAATCACTGAACAAATCAAGCCAGAGTCCTCACTCAAGGCACAAATGACCAGACTCAAACTATTCTATTTCAGACATTTTATGCAAAGACCTAGCTCTCTGGAGAAGGTCCTCACGGTGAAAAGAAACAAAGAAGAAGACAACCCGCAGCAAGGTGGATGGACATGGTTGCAGTGGTAATCAGTTCACCATTAGAAACCTGAAGGACCACATTAGGACTAGACTGTCATGGAGGAAATCTACCTATGTGATCACTAAAATAGCCACTGATTTGATGCCACATAATCAACCAATCTTAAAGAGGCAGATACCTTTGGCCTTCCAGATGTTCCCTCATCAATATAGGGATGCTGGTTGAGAGTGATGGAAGTTGGAATCAAGTGTATCTGGAGGACCACAGATTCTCCAAACCTATTAATTTTGATAGTCCATTAAATGGACCTTTGTTCAGATCTAACAAGGTTCTTCCTGTTCCCTCACAAGCCCTCCACTTGATGGTATGTACTCAATCAATGAATGACTAGTTCCTATAGACTGTGATTTACATCCGGCAAACCATCAATTTAGATATGGTAACAGCCAGCCTTCATAAATAGAAACTGGCTTTCTAGCCTGAAATAAAGTATGTTGATGAACTGACAGAGACATGTTGCCAAACATGATTCAGGATGATGTAATGATTAATCTTATTATTCTCTGATGCAAGGTGTTCCTGCCAATTTTCAAGGACATGACAATTGCAAGAAAAACACTTTCATTCACTCCAGTGAATAAAGCTGCAGTCAGTTGCCAAACCCATTCTGAGGGAAGATAATTAGCATGAGGCAGATTGTTTTCATCCTTAATAATACATTTGTATGCAGGTAAGGAAGGGTGTGGATATTTACAACAGCCACTGTTGTGCTAGAGTAATCACCTCATGGGTTTCACTATAAGTGCAGGTAATTTCCAGAATGTCTATTATTAGGTTCACAATGACCTAGTCATGGGTCTAATTGCACAATCTCAGAAGGCAGGCAGGCTATGACAAAGGTCCTGGGCATGCTGTAAACAAAGAGAGCCTGGGCTCTCTTGTCCCAACAAGAGACAAGGCAGGCACAGTCTTCTGTGAACTTCTTTGTTGATGTTGCTCCTTCTGTCTGGAACAACTTTCCCTAACCTGCTGTGTTCCAGGTGTGTTGAAGGCATCTTTCAGAATTCTCAGCTAACATGGCCATTGAACACTAAAAATTTCCCCTTGAGGGATCATCATAAGAGTAAGGATTATAACAGATGGAAATGAAGCTAACTTTTCTAAATGAGTCTATGTGATTCATAAATGAAGGCAAATATACGTGTCCCAGGATAATGTTGCAGGATTCAATCAGGGTTGTTCACCGGCACCAGAGGTTTAGTCTTCTGAGCTTTCAGAGTAGTGCTGGAGCCCATCCTCAGGAAACTTCTCTCACCAGAATGTGATTCCTGTGTGATCCCTATAATTATCTGATCCTTTTCATTGTTAAACTGGAGACAAAAGCTTTCAAAGTAGTTAGAAAGTTTGGAGAGGGAGGGCAGCTTTTCATCAGAAGCCCCAATGGGGAAAACTTAATCTCCCCAGTAGCTGTAATCCTAATTGGACAATAACTATTTTTCTTTCAAAATAAAAACAATGAAACACAATGTTGCACAATGTTTTTAATGTTAGTTGTTGGATCTTGTGTAATTCACAGACCTTTAAAAGTGGACCAGATGGAGAATTTGTCATGTATATATTAAACAAAGAGATATTAAACCAAAGATATTCATTTGCTTTGTTGTTTCAGGTATTGTTATCTTTCACCTAGTTACCACATGGAAAATGTTCCAAAACTAATAGATAAGGTCAAAGCTACATCATCCCTTCCATTTTATACCTATACAAATACACCCATACACACACACACACACACACACACACACACACACACACACAATGGGTTTTTAAACAAAAGTCTTTGTACAATTTCATCAGTACTAAAACCATAACCTCTTGCATAATTGTTTGGTTTAAAATACAATAACACAATGGCATTTTATTTTATTTTATTATTATTTATAAAATTTATTGGCTGTCCATCTTACCATAGATGGGTGGCTTACAGTCATAAAAATATGTCTATACATATACAATTAAAACATAAATAATTAAAATTAAAACCTAAGGACACATGGGGTAAGCGGGGGCGGAGTGGGGGGAGGTGGGAACTGTTGTTACTCGATCAACCACTTCCACTGTGCTGTTCCCACACTGAGGCCCCAAGCCAACTGGCAGAGCCACATCTTTAGGTCCTTACGAAAGGATAGGAGGGTTGGGGCCAATCCTCCAATTCTTTATTGTTAAAAAATGGAGCTACTTGATTTCTTTCTCCACTTCACATCCCACGCTGTGATGATCAGATTGCAGTGGCCTTACTGGAAGAGAAAGGATGCAATTTTGACCTACTTTTTCATTTGGGGGGGGGTAGTTTGTTTAACTAAGGAGATATATGAAATCTAGGCTTAAAACACTATTTTTCTATAACTATTTTCCCAGAAATGGAAAAAGTCCTACAACCATAATTTAAAAGTTTGCTCCCAATTTTAACTGTAAGGTTTGAGAGGGAGGGTGATCTGGGAAAGGCCCAAAGAGGGCTAAGAGCTGTGGAGGAAGAGATCCATTCTTAGCCGCCACAAGGCCAACTGGACCAGCGGTTCTCAACCTGTGGGTCGCGACCCCTTTGGGGGTCGAACGACCCTTTCACAGGGGTCGCCTAAGACCATCGGAAAACACATATTTCCGATGGTCTTAGGAACTGAGACACCGCTCCTCTATCTGTCCACATACGAGTACCCGGGGACAGTGTGATGCACAGGTAGCCCTCGAATGTGCAGGCGCTGATGGAAGGGCCGCACGCGCTAGCCTGCCACGCCCCCTTTGTCACCTCATCGCTTCTCGCCTGGCAACATGCACGCACGCGCGGGGAGGAGGCAGGGAGGAGGTCGCGGTGGCGGGGACGGGGTCGCGGCATTAGGAAGGTTGAGAACCACTGAACTGGATGAAATGTGCAATGTGACTTCATAATGCAAGCTCCACCCTTTCGTATTTGTGTTCCAAAATTGAGCATAAGTGAGGTAGGGGGTTGTGTAGAGATACTGTGATTCACATCTTGTCACTCTCCTCTATCAGAGGACTTTCCTGAAATCCTAGAGTGACCAATAAGATGGTTGCATCTTTCTGTTGACACTACCGATACATTTTTGGCCTTTCTTTTTCTGCTTGTATTGCTATAGTGAAGAATAAAAAGCTGAGTTTTGCACACTCTGGCCTTGATGCATTCCTTAGGTAAGCAGCTTCTTTCTCTTTTGGCATCTCTCTTTTGTGACCCATGTCCTACTCCAGTTGAAGCATATTCTGGGCTTAATAATCTCACTGCTTCTTACTCAGACCTGAAAATAAGTTGCTGAAGTAGATCAATCCTCCACAAATGTTGTGTAATAGACAGTTCGATCACCAGACGAGGTTTTACTATATGCAAATGTATAACTTACACTAGAATGAGCAAGACTGCTGGCAATCTCCAATGTCGTTCCTTAAGTTGTTGTGCTGCCATTTCAACATGGTGGAATGAATGCTATCTGTCAATACTTAGAAATAAAATTTCCCCCATTCTGTTATCAAGGCGTGTTGAGAATTGGCCTATCTCTTGATTAAAAAGGGGGGGAGACTTTTGCAATCTTGCTCTACGGATGTGCAAATGGGATTGGGAAAACTAAAAGTGGAATAACAAAATCCTCAGAGAAACATTGTAAAGAAATATCCCTCAGCTTCCTTCATTCCTATCCATTGGATTCATGGAACTGAAGAGGAACATTTTGTTGTTATGATGAAGGCTGGAACACCATGCATGAAACACATTCTACTAAAAGTTGTTCACATCCGCATTCATCTACTTTGTTCATTGGTTACACTGAAGACTCTGGGAATGACTAATGAAACTGCAAGAGTCAAGAATATCTCTCCTGCACCCTGTACATACTTCCTGCTAAACTTAATTATAAAAACAACCATATTAGCTTGGCAATTCCCATCTTCCTCAAATTTCCTATGCTGGGGTATCCGATCAGGGCTGCCAAAGTCCAGATGACTGCTAGATAGTAGCAAAGATATAACAACCATCTTAACACTTTTCAGTCATCTAGCAATTGTCTGGATTTTTGTAAACCCCTCATTCATTTCCCATTTGCTGAAATCATATGCAGCATAAATATGAGTTCAAGAATATCGTTAAATGTTGCAAAAAAAAATTAGGGAAGAGATGGGTGTGCAGGCTCAGTGGATCTTTGAGGCTAGAAAAGCAAAAAGAATGCTTCAAAGACTTAATTTCCATTTTTTTTATTAAACAGATGAATGGAAACTGGAGGCTAGTAAATTAGATGCAGCTCATGTGCTCTGCCTGACCAGTCTGTGCCTTCCCTAAATCCCCTTCCCAGCAGCTACTTTACAGGTTTTTTCAGACTCTTTGCTGCATGCAATTGAAATATTAAACTTAGAGCTATCCGGGCTGCAAATATTCAGAGAACCACTAGAAAGCAGCAGACAGATACAGAAACTTGGAATAGCTTTCTGCAGCCCATATCTAGTACCTGTAAGGTCCTTTTACACTTCCCATTTGTTACAACTTATCCTATATTCATACAGTTAGAATTAGATTTGAAAAACAGTTTCCTGTGTGCACCAGTAGCTTTTTTCAAGCCTGTTTACTGAAAAGGGTCATCATTGTGTTGATGTATGCATGAAAATGTGTGACAGTGTGGAAGCTTACTTCCAAATGAAATGAAGCAGCCTACAGAGTGGGATTTTAGCCTACAGAGTGGGATTTTAGCCTACAGAGTGGGATTTTAGCCAGGGTTTTAGCTGGGATTTTTGCATCCCAAATCTAGTAGCTCTACTTTGCCAGAATCCTTCTCACTCCAGAGCCATCAGCATCGCTGCCCAGCACAAACCCTGCCCTCATTTCTGTTATTGAGCAGAAGCCTGTTTGGATGATTCTAGAAAATGGTGTAAGTCAGTGTAAGAACCCTGGTGGTGCAGTGGTTAGAATGCAGTATTGCAGGCTAATTCTGCTGATTGCCAGGGGTTCGATCCTCACTGGCTCAAGGTTGACTCAGCCTTCCATCCTTCAGAGGTTGGTAAAATTTCTGATGACTGCCAACTGCCAGCAGTTCGGCAGTTCGAGTCTCACTGGCTCAAGGTTGACTCAGCCTTCCATCCTTCAGAGGTTGGTAAAATGAGGACCCAGATTGTTGTGGGCAATATGTAAACAGCTTAGAGAGGGCTGCAAAGCACTATGGAGCAATATATAACTCTGCTATTGCTATTGCTATTGGTGATGAAACAGCTAATTATGGATACCACAGAATGTGGAATTTCCTGCTTTCTGAGATCTGCCCTTTTATTAATGGTTTTCTATTGCCAATTGAATACTTCTTTGTTGAAGGGAACATTTAGCTTACTCTTGGCTTCCTCCTTGCTTTTAGCTTTGGAGTGAAGTAAAGGTAAAGGTTCCCCCGCACATGCGTGCTAGTCGTTCTCAACTCTAGGGGGGTGGTGCTCATCTCCGTTTCAAAGCCGAAGAGCCAGCGCTGTCCAAAGACGTCTCCGTGGTCATGTGGCTGGCATGACTCAACGCCGAAGGTGCACGGAACGCTGTTACCTTCCCACCAAAGTGATCCCTATTTTTCTACTTGCATTTTTTACGTGCTTTCGAACTGCTAGGTTGGCAGAAGCTGGAACAAGTAACAGAAGCTCACCCCGTTACACGGCACTAGGGATTCGAACCGCTGAACTGCCAACCTTCTGATTGACAAGCTCAGCGTCTTAGCCACTGAGCCACCGCGTCCCCCCCCTTTTTTTTTTTTGTAGATGTGAAGTAGATGTGCCTAATTCCTGCAATTCAAACTGATTTTATTCTATTACTCTCCCAAGAAACTGAAACAGCTTTTCCTGTACGATTCTCCCTGGCTGTCATTTCATCATTGTAGCAATCTTGTAAAGTTAATTAAAAGATGATGCTGTTTCACATATTGAATCAAGCCACAAATAGTGTTTTGATAGTGGGTGGAGGGTAAGTCCTACCATCTACTCCAATCTTCATATCTGCAGCTGGGACATCAGAAGGAAAACTATATTCACATTATCCTGCATAATCCTCCATATAATATGGATCATGTTTCACACTTTTCACACCCCAAGTAGTACAGAGAGTTGTACTCACATTTAAACAAAGATAAAACCAGCTTTCAACCAGATGTCCTGGTTGAATAGCTTGAGGTCAGACAGAATGAGTGCAAGGCTATTAGTATGGCATGTTCTATCCACTTTCAAATCTTTACATGTCAGGTAAACTGGATGATATGTGTACATAAAATCATATAAGAACATCTTGATGGCATAATAATATGCTGTCCTGCCTCTCATTCCTGTCAGTTAGTTAGCAAATGGACATGGTCCAAATGAGATAAGTAGGGATGAATATTTAGGAGAGCTGATTGGCCATCAAGTAGCTATTTGCAGGAACTTTCCACATTCATTTCTAAAGTGCAGAAATGACTTCAAGTGATCCAGCTAAACATGGACATTTATCAAAGATTACCAAAATTTGGCTGGTTTTGCAAATACAACTCGCTGAAATGAATGGGGAAGCAGAATGAAGTTTACACAACATGGCTTCATGGGAGGTTAAGGCGGAACGACAGTAGCATTGGGATAAAAGGGCATAAAATTGGAATTGTCAAGTGTTTGGCTGCTGGTGAAAATCATAAGAAAGGAAAGGCTACTCTTTAATCCCACTAAGTAGACCAGACAATGAAATCAACTTCACAGGAAGACTAAAACTATTTTTACTGAGATTGTCTGAATAACAGTAACATGCAAATCTGTGTTGTATCTCCTCCTTATAGTGCAGGGAATTAGAGACATCTTTGCCTGAACTGCTTCTGAATTTTATCTGGACCTTCTGAGCTACACAAAATGCTTCAGCCCCTTTTGCTTAGGTAATGTTTCCTGCAAATTTCTATCAAGATAATCTTCCTTGCTTCCTACTCTCTGAGATTGGAGAGATGCAATAAATTTTCTTGCTTACATACATTGCCGGACTGGCCCTAGAAAAGAATCCTTACATTTGAAGCAATAGGAACTAGATTCATTTTGCTTTGTTTGGATTGAAAGAGTTGTGGGAACCCAGTTATCAGGGTTTGTAAATCTTGGATTATATCTGAACATGTGTACACCAGAGGTGGGTTCCTGCCGGTTCCCCCCGCTTGCCAAACCGGCAGTGATGGCCGGCTGGACACGTCCCCAAACCGGCTCTCTCGGCGGCACCATAGGCGCCGCCATCTTGTTTTTTGCTTCTGCGCATGCGCAGAAGCTGGATTTTCAGCACTGCGCAGGCGCGCGTGCCCACGCGGCACGGGAGGAAGCGAACCTCAGAAAAACGCGGCACGGGAGGAAGCAAGCCTCAGAAAAATCTTTTAGCCTGAACAAAAAGTATCTGCAAAAGTGAAACCAACAGACAAATCATCCTGTTTACTCATGCTGGATCTTTCCCCTTGACTAATTTATCTGATAGTGGGAGTAATTAGGTTTATTAGTAATAGTGAGTGGATTGTTATTACCTTTGGGCAAATACTACAAGAGGAGCCATTTACTGTCAGCTGTTGTGCACAGTTACTTTTTGTTCTACTATTAAAAATCTAACAAAATATCATCTGGTTCTTCTTTTCATTTTATTGCCATGGTGATTGTTGCTGTACAACATTATCCTCCATGTTTCACCACGGGAGTCTGGTCCACTTTTTGATCTTCACAATTATGTATGCAATTGCTAGTAGAAGGCTGCATGGAAGAAGGGATTTTAATGGAGTTGGCCGCCAATACATTTAAATAAATAAATAATAGCGAGGCAACTGCATGATATTCTGTGAGGTGTGTGTGTGTGTGTGTGTGTGTACATGTATTAGAGAAATGTTTCTTAAACTTGGCAGCTTTAAGGCATGTGGGGTTTTTATGGAGTTGGCCACCAATACATCTAAATAAATAAATAATAGCAAGGCAACTGGATGATATTCTGTGGTGTGTGCATATGTGTGCCTGTGTGTGTGTACCAGGGGTGGGTTCTACTTACCTTCCCTACCAATTCTGATTGCGACAGAAGTGCGCGTTTTGCCCCCGTCTAGTCTTGCAAAACACCCAGAAATGACCTTCTGCGCATGCGCAGAAGACTTTGCACATGCGCAGAGGGTTATTTTTCAAGCCGCAGCGACCAGAGGACCTGTTCAGGGGCGTGGACCGCCAGTCTTTGCTGCCGGTTCGGCGAGTGGCGGTAAATTTCTGCTACCGGTTCTAATGAACCGGTCCGAACCGGCAGCAACCCACCTCTGGTGTGTACATGTATTAGAGCAGTGTTTCTTAAATTTGGCAGCTTTAAGGCATGTGGACTTCAACTCCCAGAACAGAAACATGCTGGCTGGGGAATCCTGGGATTTGAAGTTCACAGGTCTTAAAGTTGCCACGCTAGAGAAACACAATATTAGAGCTAGGTATTATAATTGGCAACAAAAATCCAGACAACTGCTAGATGGCAGCAAAAAATAGAGAAATCTGCCACCTATAGCTGTCTTTTGTATTTCAAGGTATCCAAGAGAAATGATTAAAGCTAAACCTGTTGCTGCAATCAGTCTAGTGAGCGGAACTTAAATGATGTACAAATCAGAATGCACAATAGAAGATGAAACCTGAATCGGTGAAACTTAGGGTGTTGCTAGTTTTCTCCAGAATTCCTCTTGCATTAGCTTTAGAGTGCATTTGCACAACATGTGACCTGATAACCAAATTAACCCATTTTCTGGTTTTATCAAATGCACTAAACCACAAACTAACCAATATGTTAGGGGAGACATGCAAAACTTCTAGTTTAATATTAATCCAAAGAATTCACAAGTCCTTGAATTGAACTGGTTAAGTGTTAATGCAGGACTGTGTAACACCATTGAATATAATTAGGATTTTCATGGAAGCAGGGATTTGAGAAATTGTGCAAATTGTGATAAGGGTCTGAAGAGCTCATTTTGTATTTATATAAAATTACCATCCTTGGTTCATTAATTTTGAGGCATGGCAGTACTTGGAACCTACTGTTTAAAGACGTGACTTACAATTATTCGGTAGGGAGAGGAGAGAAGAGACAATTATAACATTGGTATAGTAAATGCTTTTTAGGGGTTTTGAGTGTTTGCAAGTCATTCAACCTTGTTAAGGGTTTTTGAATGTTTACAACTCCTTTCTCTCTTTTATTGCATCCTGCTGATTCAGAATCAGGATCGGGACTTGTTAGGGGGCATAGTGAAGAAGAGATAGGATGCGGGAAACTTTCAGCACCTTTATTTCCCCAGCTGCGATGTACAAACTGCCGGCAGGCTGCTGGGGCTCTCTATTTAAGGAGCTACGGCAGGCTAGCCTGCCACTGACAGTAGTTTATTTTTCCCACCACTAGATTAGCCAATCAGTGGCGGCCATGCAAATCCAGGCTATGTCCGTCCGTACGTAACACCACTCCCCTCCTAATTGAGGCTTGTCCAATCGGTGATGTACAAGAGTCACGTAATCCCGCGTTTCCTACTGGACCTGCGCGATTCAGTCATTCCGGGGACGGCGGTCTGTGCAGTCAGGCCTGCTGTCTCTCCTGGACTTTGTAATGGAACCTCCTCGAACTCTCTGCTGGGTGTGATGGTCTCCGGCCTGGTACTTCTGTCCTCCGGTTCCGGATCACTTTGCTGGATGTCGGCGTCTCCAGGTAAGTGTCCGTGCATCTCCATCGGGCTTGAGAGTAGAGTGTCCTGGTTTCCTGTAGTCAGCCTGGTTCTCCGGTGGTGGTTTCCCAGTTGTTTGGATTGTATGCTCCATGGGACGGAGACTCGAAATGTCCCTGGGTTTGGCCGGCATCTGTTTGGAGTTCCTGGCTGACTGGTTGTCTTGCCCAGGACTCTCCCAGCCTATTTCGGAGTTGGTCTATGTGCCTTCTCCGCACTCGGCCGTTGTCCAGTTCCACCTTGTATGATTTGGGACTGGTGACAGCCACTACCCTAGCTCTCACCCAAGTTGGATACCCCGCATAATTGTGGGCAAAGACCAGATCGCCTATTTTGAACGACCTGGTCTGCCGGGCAGAGTCCAGGGGTTTCTCGGGATGATAGTTTGGGTGCAGTCTATCTAGCCGGGACCTTAATTTCTGTCCCATTAATAGTTCGGCCGGGCTTCTGTTGGTGGTTGTGCTGGGTGTGATATGCTGCACTAGTAAGAACTGGTCAATCTTTTCTTGCCCGTTCCCCGGTCCCATTCTGGTGAGCGTGTCCTTGGTCAGTCTCACCATTCTTTCTGCTTGCCAGGCTGAAAGGGGCCACCAGAGCATGCCTTATGCCCTGCTCTGCCAGGAAGGATTCCATGGTCTTGGCTGTCAGTTGTGGCCTGTTGTCCAAAACGAGGACATTGGGTAGGCCGTGGGTTGCGAATATTCTTTGCAATGCTCAAATGGTTGCATCTGTTGTTAGAGTAGTCATGGGGATGACTTCTAGCCATTTGGAATAGGCGTCAACCACGATCAGGAAGGTTTGTCCGGCCATAGGTCCTGCAAAGTCTATATGTATCCATGACCAGGGGCCTTTGGGTACTTCCCATTCTTGTACGGGTGTGCGAGGTGGAGCTGGTCTCGTCTCTTGGCATGGCGTGCAGGTAGCCACCCACTCCGTAATGTCTTGGTCCAAATTTGGCCACCACAGATAGCTGCGGGCCAAGGCTTTCATGCGTATGATCCCTGGGTGCCCCACATGAAATGTCTCTAGGACTTGTTTCCTCAGCTTCTGGGGTACGATGACTCTTTCCCTCCATAGCAGGCACCCCTTAAGGGTTGACAATTCCAATTGCTTATTATAAAAACTTTTGAACTCGTCCCCCGTCTTCTCCTATGGCCACCCCCTCAACACCAGTCCAAAACTTTGGATAACACTCTGTCTTTTTTGGTGTGTTCTGCAATCTCGTTGGATGTGACTGGGCTGGCCATGCCAATGTCCATTAATAGTACTTGTGCTATGGGGGCAGGGTCTTCCATGAGGTCTGGCATCGGGCATCTGCTGAGGGCGTCTGCGTTGCTGATGCTTTTGCCTGGGTGGGGCACCAGTTTGTAATCATACCCCGTTAGAAAAATGGACCACCTTGTCATCCTGGGGGACATGTAATTCAGGGTTTGTTGGTCTCCGGCGATGAGTCCCAGAAGCGGCTTATGGTCGGTGATGAGTTTGAATCTCCTCCCATAAACGTATTCGTGGAAACGTTTGATCCCTGCAATGGCAGCCAGAGCTTCTTTGTCGATCTGACTGTAGTTTCTTTCAGCAGGGGACAATGTCTTTGAGTAGTAAGCGATGAGTGCCTCTGAACCATTTGGTAGCTGATGGCTGAGGACGGCCCCGACTCCGAATGGGGATGCGTCACAGGTTAATAGCAAGGGAAGCTTTTCATTATATTGAATCAGGACACTGTCGGAAGAGAGTAACTCTTTAACTGCGGTGAATGCGCTGTCCTCCTTCCATCCCCAGGTCCACGTGGTTGTCTTCCCCAGTAATTTGTGGAGCAGCTCAGCAACAGTTGCCTTCTGTTTTAAAAAAATACTATAAAAGTTCAATAGTCCCAAGAAGGCTTGCAGTTCTGTTTTATTTTTAGGGGTTGGGGCTTCTTTTATAGCTTTTATTTTGCTGTCCGTGGGGTGGATGCTGGACCCATCGATTAAATAGCCGAGGAACTCGACTTTGTTTACGCCAATTTTACATTTTTCCTTTTTTACCTTGAGTCCCTTCTTTTGGAATCTCCCCAATGTTTCTTTTAATCGGCCCAAGAGTTGTTCCTTTGATTCTCCTGATATGAGGACATCATCAAAGTACGGGACTACTCCCGGAATGCCCTGCAGGAGGTGCTCCATCATACTTTGGAATAGTCCAGGGGCAACGCTTACTCCAAATTGCAGCCATTTGCATTTGAATGCCCCTCTATGCGTCACAATCGTTTGGGCCTCTGCAGTGGCAGCATCCACTGGTAATTGTTGATAGGCCTGTGCCAAGTCCAATTTGGTGAATATTTGTCCATTTCCCAGTGAGTGTAACAGATGTTGCACTACTGGCACCGGATATGCACTTTTCTGCAAGGCTTTATTTAAAGTCCCCTTATAATCCGCACAGATGTGGATGGAGCCATGTGGCTTGATTGGGGTGACTATTGGGGTCTCCTACATGGCGTGATCGATCGGCTCCAGGATCTCTTGGGCAATGAGTTTATCCAGTTGCTCATCTATCTCTACCTACGTAGAGCAAACGGGACCCTCCGTGGCTTGGGCCTTATTGGGGTAACACTAGGGTCTAGGTTAAACAAGATAGGTTTCCCTGTATATTTACCTAGGCTCCCGTCGAACACATCCCCGAATTGTGCCAGCAGTTGGTCTAGTTCGTTTCCTCTGATTTGATTTATGCCCGTGATGCCAAGTTCCAATGGCCTGAACCACTCGATGCCCAGCAATGTGGGCCGGTTGCTTGCGACGACGGTCAGGGGAAGTCAGCCACAGAAATCTTTAAACTGAACCCTTACTTCGGTTCGGCCCCACACGGGAATGCTGTTTCCCTGGAAATCGTTCAGCGTGATATTCTGCGGCTTGAGTTGTCTTCTTGATATTGTTGGCTTGAGACGTTGGAGCGTTCGCCAGGACACAATAGTGAAAAATGATCCGGTGTCCAGCTCCATTTCGCATGGGGTTCCTTCGATGGATATAGTTACATGGTATTTGTCCCCATCGCACGCATCCGAGTGCCCCACGGTGGTCTGGTTGATTCCCTGGGTGTCTGGATAGTGATCCTCCCGGCGCTTTTTCCGTTGGAACCTAGGTCTCACTTGCCCTTGCCTCCCTGGGCCCACTGGTGGTTTGGATTGGTAGGGGGTTGGCTGTGTGGCTCTACAGGCCTCGGCTATGTGGCCTTGTCATTGGCACCTGCGGCAGATGGCTTCTTTAAAATGGCAAGCCGCTCTAGCATGGAGCCCCATGCATCCAGAACAACGGGGTTGCTTAAAATCATTGTCCCTGTGGCTTACCCATTTGTCCGGATAAACTCTGTGGACGGCTTCTTCCTCTTCCCATTCGTCTCTGTATTCCAGAATCTTGGTGGCCCAGTCAGGCTCTCGGTGGGCACGATGGACCCCGCTGGTCTTCCTGATGTCTGCGGCGGAATTATCTGAGGATTCAGCAGCCCTCGCTTCTTCGACTGCATCTTTAAAGGTCACCCCTCTTCGCACCAACAGTTTCTTTTGGAGTGTTAGGTCCTTCATGCCCAGGATGACCCGATCCCTCATCATCTCCTTGGGATTTACGAATTCACACTGTGTCGCGATTTCCCTCAGCTTCACCACAAAGTCATTTATGGTGTCCCCTTCTCGTTGGCACTGATGGTAAAATTCGTTCCTGCTCACCATGGGGGTCGCCGTTGGGGCATAGTAGTCTTTGAGGGTATTTTGCAGTATTGTCCATGATATTGCCTCTATGTCTGCGGGTGTGACAGGAGTCTGTGCCATCTTGTAGATCTTTGTCCCGCAATTGGTGAGGAAGAGAGCTCTCTTTCGGTTGTCTGGCAGGTCCTGGTAGTTGTTGGCTTCCAGAAACATCCTGAACCGGCTCATATACATGTGCCATTCTTCTGCTTGCAGGTCGAATAAGGCTGGTGTGGGGGAGGTCTGAGTAGTCATCCTCAAGTTGGCCGGAGCAGGGTCAGTCCTTGCTGTACAAGATGGCCGCGGGTGCCATGAGGTGGATGGTCAGTCCCTTTGTCCCTTCTTATCCTCTTCAGAATCCCACCTTCGTCGCCAGTGTTAGATAAGGGGCGCAGTGAAGAAGAGACAGGACGCGGGAAACTTTCAGCACCTTTATTTCCCTAGCCGCAATGTACGAACTGCTGGCAGGCTGCCAGGGCTCTCTATTTAAGGAGCTCCGGCAGGCTAGCCGGCCACTGACAGCAGTTTATTTTTCCTGCCACTAGATTAGCCAATCAGCAGCGGCCATGCAAATCCGGGCTACGTATGTCCGTACGTAACAGGACTGCTTACAGTATGGTTTTGCTTCCTGTATTGGAAGATGTGAAGTTTTAGCAGACCTTAATTACTGATTTTATTTTCACAATAATTAATGGATATTATCAACAGCCATATATTGGCATTTAAATAAATAAGCAGCTCTCTCCCTGAACAAAGGAAGGTGAAATTGAGAATCAGCAGATCTATTTGAGATTCAATCCATAGGCATCGGGGGCAGTGTAGGGAAGAAAGATAACGGGTACGTGATACTGTGATGAAAACCGAGTGGTTCATTGCTGCAGAGTTGTTGACCTTTTGTGGTGCCACCTGCCTTTCCTCAAAGCTCTACAGGTTGTCCTATTTAAGGTCCCCTTTGACATAGTGGCTTGGTAGTTATTCTCTTCCAGGGAAACTAACCAAGGCATGTGAAAAGTACACCACCTGTGTACTTTCCTGGTGATGGAAAAAAGGTAAAAAATGAAATAATGTCTATTTATTTATATCCCACTTATATTATTTTTACAAAAAACTCAAGGCAACAAACATATCCAACACAACTTCCTCTTCCTATTTTCCCCACAACAACCACCCTATGAGATGGGTTGGGCTGAGAGAGAGTGTGACCGGCCCAAAGTCACCCAGCTGGTTTTCATGACTAAGGTTGGACTTGAACTCAGTCCAATACTAAGAATCACTAAATCTCACTAAAAAAATGTTCCAGTTTACACATGGAAGTCACAGAAGTGTGACATGAGAGATATTATTGGCTACATGAATTAGTTGTTGGAACCTTGCATTAGATCAGGGGTCTCAAACTTGAATATAAGGGGCCAGTTTATTTAAAATGCACCAATTGGTGGGGTGCATTCATGTTAGCATGTGAGACTCAGGCAAATGATAACATCACTTGGAGGAAAAGGTCCCTCTCGGCTGCATACCTGAATGGATGTGTAATAACCATCCCATGTGTGCGAGACTCAGCCTCCTGGCAAAGCTCCACAAACATGAACAGACAACAGGAGAAGAGACGAGTCAATTAAGGAAGAGACCAGGTAAAAATGATGTTGGGGACTTTTGACATTTTCACATGTATGGAAGACAACATCACTGGGATTCTTCTTGATTAGTAAATCCCATTGAGGAAGAATTACCTAGCTAACATGATTTCAACACCATATACTATTAAATCGATCGCCATCTCTTTATGTTACAAAGCCAACAGAACGCGATAATGTTTCCATTCTCATTTTGAAAGAGTAACCATTTTTGGTTTTCCCTGGGATATTTTCTAGAAATTGCTTTCATGTGACCAGAGTTACCCTGCGGGCAGCCAATAAATTTTATAAATAAACATCACCTGTTCTGGGAAGGTCCTTCGCTCTATAGTGCATTTAACTTACTCAGACAATCCAAGAAAGCTACGACTTTGTAAATTCTATCAGAGGTAAATCGCCAGGATTTGAGCCATTGTTTTTTCTTATGTTCACTAGATTCTTTTTCTCTGCTTTCCTTTCAAACTGAAAACATTAAACTCAGCGGTGGGTTGCTCCCGGTTCGGCCCAGTTCTGTGAACCGGTAGCGGCGGGAGGCTCCGCCCACCCACCCGGGATGCTTCTGCGTGCCAGAGGTGGGTTCTTACTGGTTTTATCTGGTTCTTTAGAACCGTTAGTAACTCGGCGATGACATCACGGAGCCGGTTCTGTCAGTGTCTCTGTGGACGCCGCCATAATTTTTGATTGCTGCGGGCACGCACACACACACAAAGCACGCATGCGTGCATGGCGCGACCCTGAGCGAACCGGCAGCAAAAGGATCCAGAACCCACCCCTGGCACGTGCGCTCATGAGCGAACCGGTAGCGACGGGGTTTGGAACCCACTACTGATTAAACTGGTATTTGTTATGTCAAGAGATGGTGGTGTTTTGTCAAGATTACATTCCCCCATTACTATGGCACAGAATCCAGGAGCTGGATCTTTTCAGGATGCTTCAAGAATAAGGCCACATACCTATTTGCGATTTCCAGTTACAGTCTAGTCCGTGCAGTTATTTCCTTTAAATTTAATCATGAAGACAAATTCAAATTTAATACCACTCAATTGAGGATTACAGGAGGAAGAACCTGGATGTGAAGCGAAACTAAAACAAAAACAAAAAGTCTTGGTGAAGGTAGTGAAATAAGGGAAAGCAACAAGGGAAGGGGTACAGCATTTGCTACTGTGCATCATCCAAGAGTCATTGCACAGTTCCATTGTGTGCTCTATTTGTCTCAACAAGACAAACTAGCAGTGAAGAAAACAAGCAAGAAAACAACATCCCTGTTTAAACAGGCTGGTTTCCAAAGGCAACAACTGAGCAGAGCAATGCTACCTTCACTTTACCCAAACCCAGCCACACCATGATCCTAGATATGGGGCAGGTATATTTTACAGGGTAGCCCACAGTGATGTCTTGTTCAAGTGAACCTCAGCAAATCCAAAGGGACAATTCTTTTTAAAACGTCCTGCACAATTTCTATAATTTGAACAATGCCATGGATTTTAATGGGCTAAAATATATATATATATATGGGCAGCTAGTATCAGCAGCAGTCTCTGTCTGTTGCCTTCAGTACTAAAAGAAGCCCTCACTGATGGCCAAGAAAGCTTCTGAGAATAAGGTAGAATAACAGAAGGCTCTTTCCCAATGAGACAATTTTTGAGACGTTGCAAGGCAAATTGGCACAGCATTGGGTCAGGAGGGAATCTACACAGTACGGAACAGATTCATTGAGCTTAAGAGTCTTTAGTTTAGATACCACCCATGAAGTTATTGCATGAATAAGTGGCTGCCACAGGGCAGGACTGAACACTGGATTTCCCCTATAAAAAAATAAGACCTTTGTTTTGTTTTAATTTCATTGATTTCTTATTCATAGAAAATGGGCAGGCCTTGTTATTTCATTGTTGGAGCAGCATGACAGCTTGGTGATGCTGGGATATGAAGGAACTTTTTTTATTTTTGTAGAAGTTACCCAGAATAGCATGGGTTCACACAATGGTGCCATAAATTTAGATAATAAGTAATACTGGAATGCAAATTGCTCTCTCTCTCTCTCTCTCTCTCTCTCTCCTTTAAGGGGTATATACACCTCCAATCCTGTGATCAAAGAAAGGCTGCAACTTGAACACATGAATTTAACTACCAACTCTCCATTTTTTTTCTCACTCACAAGAAAGGATTCCTATCTGTAGTAGCTAATCTCCTGGCACACCACTTCTACAAATACGCAATCAGCTTTCTCCAACCCCTATGATTCAGATGTGATTTCAAGCAGCTCATGTGTTTGTAAGAAGTGGACCTAGGGTATAATCCTTTTGAAACTGCTAACATATTTATCAGGTATTTTGTCAAAAAAAAAAAAAAGAAAAAGAAAAAAAGAAAAAAAAAGACTTGCATCCTGGAACCTTAGGATTCTCTTTTTTAAAAGATCTGCAGTTCCAAAGGTTGCTCTTACCACTGTTGGTATCACTCCAAGTAATTTTTTGTATAGAATATACCAGAATAGCAATAGCAATAGCATTGACATATATAACCGTTTCACAGTGCTTTTTACAGCCCTCTCTAAGCAGTTTACAGAGTCAGCCTATTGCCCCCCAACAATCTGGGTCCTCATTTTACCAACCTCGGAAGGATGGAAGGCTGAGTCAACCTTGAGCCAGTGGGACTTGAACTGCCGAACTGCTGGCAGTCAGCAGTCAGCAGTCAGCAGAAGTAGCCTGCAGTACTGCACTCTAACCACTGCGCCACCACGGCTCTTTACCAGTAGTAAACACAGTTTATTCAGATGTGCAAAGGAAATCTCACCTTTGGTAAAATAGTAATTCTGTTTGGTTTGAAACACTTGATCATTAATATATTGATAGCCCACCTGTACAACTCTGGTTTCTTTTTCCTGGTTGCTGTTTCTCCCTTCTCACATAAATCAACCCAGTCATTTCATGAGCAGGAGGAACCTAATTCCTACTAGTTTATCCAATCTGTCTATGTAATAGGACCTTTAGTAGAGTAAGATGAATTAAAAGGGATAGCATGAACCAAATATACAGGTAGTCCTCGACGTACGACCACAAGTGAGCCCAGAATTTATGTTGCTAAGTGAGAAATTTGTTAAGTGAGTTTTGCCCCATTTTACGACTTTTCTTGCCACATTCATTAAGTGAATCACTGCAGTTATTAAATTAGTAACACGGTTGTTAATTGAATCTGGCTTCCCCATTGATTTTGCTCGTCAGAAGTTCGCAAAAGATGATCACATGACCCCAGGACACTGCAACCGTCATAAATATGAACTAATTGTCAAGCATCTGAATGTAAATCATGTGACCATGAAGATGCTGCAATGGTGGTAAGTGTGAAAAATGGTCATAAGTCACTTTTTTCACTGCTGTTGTAACTTTGAACGGTCACTAAATGAACTGGTGTAGGTCCAGGACTACCTGTATGTAAAAAAATAACGTTTCTCCAAAAACATTTTTAAAAAGTGCAATTTTATTTACATTTTTAAAAATCATAAAATAACTGTTTCAATGTAGCTGGAAATCATATTGTAATTCAGCCATGGAATCGGGCCATGGAACAGGGAGACTTAACTCAAGAGTTAAGAATTGCAAGACTTGTTGGCTTGATGATGATCGGAGAACAATGCGACCTTTGAAGGCATACCTGTTGTTGATCTAAAATGGTCTCTCCCTTTGCCTGCACTAATGGCATCAGGGTGGCAGAGGGAGAAAAGTGAGATGAAAGCTACAGTGGGATGCCAGATCTGATATACTAATGCCTTGAAGATTCAGCCAGAGAATGTTGGGGTATTGCCCCTTCTGGACACACCCACAAAGCTGGGGTTAATTAATGTATGAACATCTGAAGCAATGTACTTTCTGCTCTGGATCAAGCTATAGTTTGCTTGACAATCAAAACACTAATCTGCTTAATGAGCTTGTTTATCTTTCAAAAGCACTATTCATATACATTTTCAGTACAAGCTTCCATAATTTGTGACATTCGTGGTAATCCACTGGGGATTCAGGAAAGATATTTTGGCTTCCCCTGCTTTTCTAGTAGATTGCATTAAGGAAGTGACATCATTGTAGTCTGTATCTTTATATACATTCCAGCTTCCTACACTCTTAAGATAAACTCTGCTGCAGGCATGCGGAATCACATGGAAACCTGCAAAAACCAGTTCAGTTACCATTCCTCATTCATATGACAAGACACTTGGGGTGGCAAAAACATGGTTTGCTTTTCCTCTGGCAGAATCTGTGCCTTGTGGAATGACTTCAGCTTTGGTGCCTCACCAGTTTTAGGATGAGCCATCCAGCCATTAACTCTTCACCTAAGAGATGTTCAATATAAGAGTTTTCCTTAAGGGTTAGGGCTAGGGCTAGGCCAGGGGTGGGTTCTGGATCCATTTGCTGCCGGTTCTCTCAGGGTCGCGCCATGCGCAACCCCCCCCCCGCAGCAATCCAAAAATAGCTTCTGCGCATGCACAGAAGCAAAATCCAAGATGGCGGCGCCCACGGAACACACCGAAAGAACCAGTTCTGTGACATCATCACCGGTTTACTAACGGTTCTAAAGAACCGGTTAGAACCGGTAGGAACCCACCTCTGGGCTAGGGCTAGGGTTCACCAGATTCCATCTTTGCAGAAAAAAAAACTCTCATGGTATCGCCTTTTCTATAACTCTACTGGGGCCTTCTGGTTTTCTTTGTGGTTTCCATTTGTCTTAATTTTTGTTTCGTTATATTCTGTCCTTTATTCTGCATGCCATCTTAGGAAAATGCTGCTTGTAAAAGATGTCTAAATAAATGATGGATAGGTTCTTGCTTAATTAAAAATAAAAATTCAACTTTCTAAAACTGAATTCAGAGAAACAAATTTGAGAGTTATCGCTTCACCTTCTCTTTTTCTACATGGGTGTTCTCTAAATGAGGCAACGACCTGTTCTGATAGCAACAACCAGTTCCACCCGAAATGTTCCTCCTCCAGTTTGGCCAGTATGGTGGACTGTCATCCTGTATCTCGCCCAGAAGGGAACCAGACTAGCCTCATTCTTGAAGTGCAACAATGTGCACACCTACCACTGGAGGCCATGGCTGCAGAGTGGGCAGCCAATGTAGGCAATTGGCAGTGGGTGAGCTGTGGACAGGAACAAGCAGCAAGCATACAGGAGTGAATAGGGAAAATGTGGCAAAAAGAAGGATGGAAGTGGTCCTGGGGATGTAAATTCTACCCTTAACCTCAGGCTGCTGGGCTATTGCAGCAAGATGGAGAATTTAATAATCCGTTTGCAAGCACAGGACTCAGCCAACTAGGTAGCATCCAGAGGTGGGTTTCAGCAGGTTCTGACCAGTTCTGGAGAACCGGTAGCGGAAATTTTGAGTACTTCGGAGAACCGGTAAATACCACCTCTGGCTGGCCCCAGAGTGGGATGGGAATGGAGATTTTGCAGTATCCTTCCCCTGCCACGCCCACTAAGCCACGCCCACGCGTGGGGTGGGAATGGAGATTGTACAGTATCCTTCCCCTGCCACGCCCACCAAGCCACGCCCACCAAGCCACACCACGCCCACCAAGCCACGCCCACAGAACCGGTAGTAAAAAAAATTTGAATCCCACCACTGGTAGCATCCCTATCTTTCTCTCATTTTTTATTACTTTCTCTCACTTTCTCAAATTTATAGTAGGAGTTCTTTTCTCTGGCTCCATATTTTCATACTATAACATTTACATCAGAGGTGGGCAATGTAATGGATCTTGGATACCCGGATACCCGCAAAACTGATAAATGGGTCTCTGCAACCTCAAAGTAAATTGAGATACCTGACATCTTTCAAAATCACCAAATTTCATGAGATTGTAGTATTTTTGCGAACCACTGAGAGCTCATAATACTTTTTGTTAATCTTCAAAGATTTGGGCCCTTTTATTTTTAAAGATCATCTGTTCTAGACAAAGTAGCAACACCTAACTCACCTTGGTTGACCTTAGAATGCTAAGCAGTTTTGGACTTGATAGTACTTGAAATGGAGACTACCAGGAAACAGTAGGATTGTAATAAGAATGGGACCTTCACCCCATCCCTCTCTCCCCCAAAAAACATTCCAGATAAAAACATTGCCAGGGCAAACCATCTCTGTATTATTGCCAAGGAAATTACCTGGATGTACCTTGTTGCTACAAACCTGGCTTGAGTTGATTTTACTTTTTATTACCATATACAAAAGCACACACCCATCTTAATGTGCAGGTGTATATGAAACTGCATATATATGACATTCATTAATTTATGGAATCCCTTAAAAAGATAGAAACATATATAGTAAGGCCAAAACTTTCACTTAAAAACAACTTTCAACCTGAGTGTTTTCATAAAGTTTGATTGCAGATCTTTCTTCTAATTCATTTTTCTCTATATATACTGTATCTCCTTAAATGCAAAATTTAAAAACAAATCAGTAAAATGTTGATTGATGTTCCTCATGAGCCTAATAAGAGAACAGTGGCATTGTGCAAGTTCAGAAATATGATTCCCCCAATCTAGTTTTGCTGCACAGCAGACTTAGAGGGAGAAGGAAATTATGGAGATAAAAATCATATTGCCTCATTATTCTTAAACTGCCTCAACTTAAATAACCCTACACTCCTTGTGCTAATAAATTCTGAAATGTTGCTTTGCAGCCTATATAATAGTAAATCCTCCTTCCTTTTTAGTTCTCCTTGTATAACCTTGATTGTACAAACTGCCTAGGAATCTGTAGCAACACAAGAAAAAAAACAGGCTTCAGGTTTTTTGTACAGATTGTGCAAGTTTCTTTTGAAGAACAAGTCTTCTTTCTTAGAACTGAAGGGACGTTGATTTAAAAAAACAATAATTTCAAAAGTTTGTGCATTGAGCCATGGTGACTCAGTAGTTAGAATGCAGTATTGCAGACTGTTTCTGTCCACTGCCAGGAGTTTGACCCTGATGGGCTCAAGGTTGACTCAGCCTTCCATTCTCCCGAAGTCAGTAAAATGAAGATCCAGATTGTTGGGGGCAATCAGGACTCCCATGTTGGGGGCAATATGCTGATATTGTAAACCGCTTAGAGAGTACTGTGGAGCAGTATATAAGTCTAAGTGCTATTGCTATCGATTGCCTCAAATAATTTCTTTCAACAAGCATTTTATATGTAAGAGAGAAGGGATTCATTCTGAACCTAATCCAAAGTTTTATTTAAGTTATTAAGAACAATATGAACTATCTAGACCTATAATCCTTGTTGGCTGCCCCCATTCTTTCATATTAAGTGGCATTGGGGAAAGCTATACCCCAGAGTGTAGTTTGTGGTGAATGATAGAACAGTGATAGAGCAGTTCCCAATACCACTTCCTGAATTGGCAGAGATGGCTAAATTGACCGTTTTGATCAAAGAAAAGAATATAAGTACCGGTACTTTTGTTTCTACACGGAGACCGCTTCTGGACTTTGTGCTTGAGGTGGGGAAAAAATGAAACTTTGATTTTGAGTTTTACTGATTAGATTGATTTGTTGTTATAGAAATGGCTAGTTTATATTACTATGGAAAAGTAAAAATTTGAGGTTCAGTGTTAATGCTTTATTCTACCTGCAACAGAGGGAGTCAGAAGTCAGTGTCCTTTTTTTCTTTCCCCCCTCTCCTCCTCACTTTTCTTTCCCCTTTCCCTCCCCACCGGGTCCTACTATTTGCCTTGTATTTTTGTATTTTATTCTATAATCTAATAAAATGTTATAAAACCTAATACCACTTCCTGAATTGAACAAGCAAAACCACTATTAGCACAGTGACTAACACAGCCTGTGTTACCAAAAACCATTGAGAAATCAAGTAGGATCCCTCAAGATACACTCTTTGCAGGAGGCCATCAATTAGGACGAACATGGTTGGTTCCATGTTCAAACCAGGCCTTGCTCCAGACTGACTAGGGTAATGATAAGTGTTTCAAGAATATCTTCAGCTGCACAATCATAACCCACTCAGGGGTTTACTGAGTTATATCCAGTAAAAGGGATTTATGTCTGTCCAGAAGCTGGAAAAACCTTTTAGATTTATTTTAAAATTGATATGCCATTCATTCATTTCAAAATGGCTCTGGGTTGCTCAGAAAAATATAAAATTCAAAACCACACAGCAGGTATTGCTTCTACATTTGCACTGATACCCAATAATGATACTCCAGACAAAGCCATATTCTTTTCTCTCTTTTTTAATGGCACATTTCCTATTTCTTTGTTTTGTTATTTTGCATTTGAGTTTGATGGCAAATGCACAAATAACGGCAACTGAGAAAGTAATAAATCTATTGTAATACAAACCTTTGTTGATTTCTCTGTATATCATTTTATGTTAGAAGTTAGAACCCACACATGTGCTACACCATAGAAGTCTTATTTAGGAAAGCCACAAAATGATATACAATGGTGTAGCACAGGTGTGGGTTCTAACTTACCTCGCTGCCAGTTCGCTTCCTCCTGCGCCGCGTGGGTGCACCTCATGGGCGCACGCGTGCACCCGCACAGTACCAAAAAATCAGAAAAAAATTCCCCCCCAAAAAAGCCAAAAACAAGATGGCGATGCATGCGCAGTGCTGGAAACTCGGCTTCTGCGCATGCGCAGAAGAAAAAAAACCCGGAAAAAAATTAAAAAAAAAATAATTCAAAAAATTCAAAAAAGATGGCGGTGCCCACGGACCGGCACCGACCAAATCGGATCCATGATGTCACAGTGATGTCACCAGTGGGTTGCTACCAGTTCGGGCGATCCGGTCCGAACCGGGAGGAACCCACCTCTGGTGTAGCATATGCCTTTGCGAACTAGAATCTACTTCATCAAATTAAGGTTCTCAGATGGTTGGAGGTAGGTTGTAAATACTGGAGTCAAGGGAAACTGAAAGAATAATTATTAAGAAAACTCATAGTTATTTGTTTAACTGCAGAATGATCCCTCTAGTCTAGTAGTTTAGAATCTCCTTCTTTATACCTTGTGTTCTTATTTCTCAAATTCCCAAAGTAGTATTGAGGTAGTCTATGGTTTCACCAGAATAGACTTACAGTCCATGTAGCTAATCTATAATGGAGTAACTGCCACCGGTCTCCTCCACTATCAACATATCTCTTTTTGCCTTACTGCATGATATCATGGAAAATCAGAAAATAACTGTGGTACTCAGCACACAGCACTTCCTCAGCTGAGGAAAGGAGAGAGTCAAATGGGAAACTCTGGAATTCAGCATCTTAAAATCACAAAGTATGATGTTTTGAGATGCTGGCAACTGAGCCAGCAGAAAATTAGCTCCACCACCCAAGTAGGGCAGCATCATGCAAACATGATTATGCTACTCAGGGAGCAGCACCTATATCCAGGTAGAAGGTCTCCCAACAGACTTGAACATTAGAAATTCTGCATGTCATGTGATGGAAAGAGAACTGAAAAAAGCAGAACACTTTAAAGAACTTTGGGTTCCAACTCCTCTACAAGTTTAAAAAAAAATAGGTAGATTCCTCAGAGACAACGCCACTGTTTTTCTGGCCTAGATTTTTTTAAAATAAATCATTATTAATTATTTCCCAGTATTTTCCTAGTAAAATATATACACTTCCTAGTTAACAAGATTTGAGCAGTCTGTACATGAAAAATCACTTTGGAATTTAGGACTCAGCAATATGTTTTGTTTCTTTCTCTGTTAGATACACTGTTAAAAAAATTTCTAGAACAGATTGCATCTGAATGTACGTACAGGTTTAAGCTCTCACAACTTATATTTGGCAAGACTTTCTTTAAATTTTACTTCCTTTTCTTTGACTTTATTTCTTCCTTTCTCATGTTTGATCAGCCTGCACCTCTGAGTTTGTTAATGCCTTTTTTTTAGTTGCCTTCTCAATACCCTGCCTTCCAAAACAGATCCCAATAGGTTATATTACCATAGTTCTTGAATTTAAAACTGACATGTACCCATATTGTTATTAAGCTGAAATTACCTTCCTTATGGTAAGGTTTACAAGTTCCTTTTGTTTCCCTTTACTCATTGTGTTTCTTTTTCAGCCCATGCAATATTTTAGGACAGTGGCAATCTGTAGACATCACCCAGTTGGTCTTTACAGAAGCCACATTAAAGCAAATAGACAATAGCTTTGGGAATTGCCAAATTTTATAAGATTTTGATTCTTTTATCCAAAATCTTGTGAGAGTAGGAAAGTAACACCAAAATCTTATGATAAATTTTGGGCACTCTATTTTTTTGTAATAATTTAATTGAGGTCCTCTGGAAATCCTATGGTGGAATCACACATATTTTGGTGCCTGAAGATGCTCCATTGATGACTCTGGGTCACAAAAGATTTAGGTGACAACATGGTTAGATATTGTCATTGCTATTACAGTCATCACAAGAACTCCAAGATATAGTTATCCAGCAAATGGTCCAATGGGATTGTTGTTCATTAGGTCATGAAAGAAAAATCAGGAAGTATTACTTGAGTATAATAGATATACCTAGTCCTCCCTTAGTCATTATACCAAACATACAGTGAGCCTATCATATCACAAATAGTTGGGGACAGGCCACTCCCCAGAGTAGCCCTGGCCAGTTTACTCTTCCAGTACATCATTTTCACCTCTTGCTGATTTTAATCTGTGGGTTTGAAACATAGATGACAGAGAATCAATCTCACAACATGAAGATCACCTTCCCCAAAGAAAACAAAGGGTGGGAGAACATGTGAATACACATTCATCTTGTAGGGAAAATTCCCAACTTTTGGAGGGATTAAAAACTGAATTTTCCATTCCTTACATTGATCTGCCACTAAATTTCCTATTTGGGGCTAGGGTGGAGGCGAGGGGAGAACACTTAAGCTGCTTCCAAGTTCAGATGGCTAGTTTTTTCTAGGAATCATCATATTCCCATAACAAAACTTAGACAACGAAGACAAAGCTATCAGAAAAACATTTTATGTTAATAGCCCAATACATTTTTATTGTATAAAATTAATATAGAAAATGTCCACTCGGCAAGATAATTGCTCTATGAAATTCTTCACTAAGAAAGGCCATGGAAAGAATTCAAATTGAGCAAAAGATACTGGTCCCAACTGGACCTCCTCCTCAAAAGCATCCTTCTGATTCCTAACCAGATGTTCACCAGTTGTGATAGGAGGAGGCAATTTTGGGCAAACTGCCACCCAGCTTGCCATAAGAGGAACATTGGTCACCATGACTAGAATGGTGTGGTAGAATCACAAATGGGTGGTAGTGAGGGCTATATGATGATGATGATGATGACTATTATTATTATTATCTCTTTTATTCATTAAACATGAAACTCAGTCAACTGAACATTTAAAAGTGTCACAAATACCACTGACTGGTGCTAATGGTTGATACGGGTTGCTGCCAGCATCCTAGGTATCAACCAAGTATCTTCTTAAAATATATGATGTTCCGAGTAGCGCAGTCTTTTGCAGTTCCGCTGGTGTTATTGCAGGAAGCTGCAATTTCTTGATGTGTTTTGTGAAATTCTTGGACATGGTACCAAGTGCCCCAATGACAATGGTTATCACTGTTACATGTTTCATCCATAGCCGGGTAGGTTCAATGGCCAGGTCGTGATATTTTGTGATTTGTTCCAGTTCTTTTTCTTTGACTCTGGCATCTCCTGGTACAGCGATATCAATAAACTGTACTCTTCGGCCCTCGACAACCGTGATATCTGGCATGTTGTGACAGATGTGGATGTTTGATGGTGCATTAGTCGAGCCCCATCCGGGGGCCTAGGACGTCGTAATGTATTTCCGAAGTATATGTGCGGAACCGAGCAGTGCGGCTTTCTGCATTTGGCTGATGGTGATTTTGTCAATTTTGAGCTGTTTCAAATGTATTTCCAGTGTTTTGGGGACAGCACCCAGTATTCCAAT
>QLTV01003764.1:5647315-5665328 GCA_003457575.1 Thermophis baileyi | reverse complement strand
TTATTATTATTATTATTATTATTATTATTATTATTATTATTATTATTATTATTATTATTATTATTATTATTATTATTATAATATCATCGCACAGTCAGCCAGATGGTCAGACTGGGTTTGGCATTTGTCTACCTATCGAGTCTTTACCAAGGACCTGGGATAGGCAAATCTGAATGTTTGATGGTATTACAGATATCATCGCAGGATGGAAGCAGTTCCAAGTAAAGCTGCCTTCTATTATTATTATTATTATTATTATTATTATTATTATTATTATTATTATTATTATTATTATTATTATTATTATTATTATAATATCATCGCACAGTCAGCCAGATGTTCAGACTGGGTTTGGCATTTGTCTACCTATCGAGTCTTTACCAAGGACCTGGGATAGGCAAATCTGAATGTTTGATGGTATTACAGATATCATCGCAGGATGGAAGCAGTTCCAAGTAAAGCTGCCTTCTGCAATTGACTGATGGCAAATTTTTCAATGTCTATGGTGTTCAAATGGTGCTTCAGTTGTTTTGGGACTGCACCCAAGGCGCCTATTACTATTGGTACTACTCTTGCTTGCCTTTGCCATAGTCGTTCTATTTCTATTTGTAGGTCTTTGTATTTTGTTATCTTCTCCAGTCCTTTCTCTTCTATTCTTCTGTCTCCAGGCACTGCCACATCCACTATCCAGACTTTTTTGTCTTTCTTATCGACAACTGTTAAGTCCGACAACAATTATTATTATTATTGTTGTTGTTGTTGTTGTTGTTAAACTCATTTTAGATGCCACTGATTTTCACAATTATGAATTATGGTTGAACAACGCCAGCAATTTATAAGACCTAGTGAAATCAATAATTTTCTCAGCCCTATTTTAAATACTTTGCCCCCAAAAA
Source organism: Thermophis baileyi (assembly GCA_003457575.1). Classification (NCBI taxonomy): domain Eukaryota; kingdom Metazoa; phylum Chordata; class Lepidosauria; order Squamata; family Dipsadidae; genus Thermophis; species Thermophis baileyi. The sequence goes on along the minus strand of QLTV01003764.1, from coordinate 5,664,432 downwards.
GTGCAAGCACCTCTAAGCAATCACAATTCCAAGCTGCAACTTAAGACTGAAAATAAAGATGGGTTAGTAAGAAAAACTGAAAGACAATATGAATGGAATTTTATTTTCTTCCGCCTTCTGTTTTCCAGGCAAAAAAAATCCTGAAAACTGAGTTTTGAGCAAAAGATACACTTTACACATCCTGGCAACTTTATACTGTCTGTCTGTCTGCTGCCTGCCTGCCTGCCTATCTATCTTTATCCCACCTTTATTACTTTTATAAATATTCCTTCCTCCTCCTATTTTCCCAATAACAACAACCCTATGAGTTGAGTTGGGCTAAGAGAGAGAGTGACTGACCCAAAGTCACCCAGCCAGTTTTCATGCCTAAGCCGGGAGTAGAACTCACAATCTCCTGGTTTCTAGGCCACCACCTTAACTACTGCACCAAACTGACTCTCCTATATTACCCAAGAATTTGTGCCAATAGTGCCCATACAGAAAACACAAGTTATTAAAACTGAAACCACATTTTTTAAATTTCTGGAACATCACTCACCAAGGTTGATTAGCAGGAACCAGAGAGAGGAAATTTTCAGAGCTGGCACAGCAAACACAAGAGCTGTTGAGTTATGTGCAGGGCTGGATATTGTTATGAAGTCATGGCCATAAGTGTATTCTAATTGGCACCCACTGTGCAATGTTTTCAGGATTCTACATGTGTGGCATCAGTATTTTTAGGTGAGCAATGATTTCTGCATCTCTAGTAATGAAGCTGATTCTGCCACAGGGCTGAATGTAAGACTGCATTAACTGTGTAACAATAGCAACTTAGCATATTGGGACCATACAGTTGCCCTGCCCATGAATTTACCAGTCTTTGTAAACTCCTATCCTATTTGGTTCAGTTCTTTCTAGGAGAATTATGCAAGCCATGGTGATAAATGTTTGTATGTTTGTACAGTACCTAGCACAGCCATCTTCTTTCAATGATAACCTAGTAATCTTACATATTTATATGAACCACTGGTATAGTAATTATAGGGTGTCATAAGTTTCACTTTAATTAATGTTTGGGATCACTTGGGGACAAAACATAACAACAGAAAGTCCTAGAGACCAAAATGCAAGGAAAGATATGCTAAAAGAAGGAGGAATTGCTGATATATATGCAACCCTCTTCTTATTCTTCTACAGATTTGTGAGAAGTGTAGGCAGAGGTGATTCTGATTTGTCCTAGGGAAGGAAATGCTCACCCCTTGGGATCTAACTCAACGTATTTTCTGCTTAACCGCAGCATGGTGGTTTCATAAGTTGTTGAACTTCAATTCCCATCAGCCCTAGAAAACTTGGCCCATTCCAGATAGAGACCCCCTCCCATTAGGCTGGCTTGAGTCTCTCTATATTGGGTGAAAAAGCTTCAAAATGGCTAATAAAGTTCAGTATAAGCAAACTCCACAGATACATGCATATGATCTGAGCTGGCAATGATTGATACAGAAAAGAATCTGAATTGCTAAATAAAATTATCAAGGCTGCTGTAAAAAGAAAATGGCAAATTTCATGTTTGACCCATTGCAGATAAAAGACAGAGCAATGGCTTTGTGTAAGTATCTGATGGGGCCCCATTTGGAGTATTCTGTACAATTCTGGTTATCCTATCTGGAAAAGAAAATGATAAAGAGTTGGAAAATGTACAAAAAATGGAAGGAACCAAATGATTAGGAGTTAGAGCAGATCTCTACTGAGGAAAGTTTGATGGGTAAAAGGAAATATGAAAAAGGTATATAAAATATTGGCCTTAGGGGTGGGAGAAGGCAGGGGATGCACAAGGAAAGACAAGAAACAAAAATGGGCTGAAGCAAACCTCCCTGTATATACAGTACTTGCATCTCTCTCCTGCAGTGTAAGAATTTGAAGTTTTCCGTTAAAGCTACACATGGGGAAATTCAGGATAAATAAAATGCAATGCATAGCTAGACTGTAGAATTTACTGCCATCACATTTAGGAATGGCATAGGTTAGGTTTTAAGATCAACCTGCACAAATTCATGAAGAGTGATCCTATGGCTACCACTGTTGATGGTTGTCCAATGCCTCCAGAATCCCAGGCAGCTGGCTATCACTTTCTTGTCTCTGGTTATGCAATTCCTTGTATACTTTTGGGCCACAAAATATGAGACTAGATAGGCCTGGCTGATACAAGAGAAGTCATCTATTGCTCTTCTGTTAGAAAAATATGGTTGGCTCTTGTTTCAAAAATGTTTATTCAAGTTTATGCAGCTTGGAAATCTCTTTTCTTTTTCTTTTTTCTTTCTTTTCCTGTTGTTTTTCTTGATTGTGCTTTCAAACAACCATTAAACTAAAACTTTTTTTTTTAAAAAAAATGTGGTTGGTTATTTTGTGGTTCATGCAAATGCTTATGGTTCAAAAACCCAGCAATTTTAATAAGATGCTTCCTGAAGGCAAACCATACAACATGGTGGTTTCATAAGCTGTTGAACTTCGATTCCCATCAGCCCTAGAGATCTTGGCCCATAAAGAGTCAAGCAGACTTTTCCAGCACCGCACATCAGGGATGGTTGCATAGGTGTTCGATTTATATTCCTGCAAATGTAATGTTCTGTCTAGGAGGCACTCAATAGCAAAGCACCAAACAGGAAGTTGGATCAACCAATCAGCACGGAGGATGAGCATCTCTGCACAATGGGAGGTGTTTGCGTCGGCCCGTCTTCAGCCTTCTGCAACCTATACTTACCCATCAATCCTTTCACAATGTAGGTGTGCAGGAATGTCTATGTGCAGTTGTGGGCCACTTTAAATCAGTCTTCAGGAAGAATATTGGGAGCTGTACTTGAGTCACACATAGATGGTCAGAAAGTCTTGATTGACCATTATTTTCTACACTTTTTGACACATTATTTTCTATAGAGGTAGTCCTCTATGACCACAATTGAGCCCAAAATTTCTGTTGTTAAGTGAGACAGTTGTTAAATGAATTTTGCCTCATTTTATGACCTTTCTTGCCACAGTTCAGTGAATCACTGAAGTTATTAAGTTAGTTACAGAGTTGTTAAGTGAATCTGGCTTCCCCACTGACATTGCTTGTCAGAAGGTCACAAAAGGTGAGCACATGACCTCGGGACATGCAACTGTCATAAATATAAGTCAGTTGCACAAATGTTTGAATTTTGATCATGTGATTGGGATGCTGCAACGGTCATAAGTGTGAAAACACTCATAACTCACTTTTTTAGTGCTGTTGTAACTTTGAACGGTCACTAACTGAACTGTTGTCAGTCAAGGACTACCTGTGCTTCTCTACCAATTCTCAGAAAGCTGACATAATCTAGCACTTTTGCCATGCTTTATCCTTAAGAGATACTTCAGGCAAAATCACCCTTCCCTCCCCACTCCTGGGGGAAGGATATTGCAAAATCTCCATTCCCACCCCACTCTGGGGCCAGCCAGAGGTGGTATTTGCTGGTTCTCAAACTACTCAAAATTTCCGCTACCGGTTCTCCAGAACCTGTCAGAACCTGCTGGATTTCACCCCTGCTTCAGGGATAGAAAGATTAAAGCTCTTCTTTTTGGCATCCTATAATCCTGATAATTATCCGCTTCCCCGTGATTGCTGTGTCTCTTATCTAATATGCAAGTTAAATTCTAATACTTATTTAACAGCACATCTGATTGTCCTTATTCCCTTGAGTTAGACTCATTTACATATAAAAGTTGTAGCTTTTTCATTCTATCATCCTTTTTCTAAGCATCTTTAGTGACGTGGAGAAGGAGAAAGAAAAAAAATGTGTCCATGCCCTAATATGATATGGCCTGCTTATGAAATGGAGTATTCCTATTTACAAACATAAATCCTTTTACATGAAGGAAGGTCTCAGCAGATGACAATACCTGATTGATATCTATGCTTGAAAGCTATGCAGGGTGAAGCCTGATTAATATTTGGATGGATATTATAAGGAAGCCTGAGAACTGTTGGTTAGACTGAGAAATCAAAGAAAAGAGATGTCAGGGGAGAAAACTGTAGTGATGAGATTCTGTAATCACCAAGAGTTGAGCTGGACCTAATGGAAATATTTAACTTTTACCCAAAACACTGCATCTAATAGTATTCAATTGTAATATACTGTAAAACACTAACAATTTTGTTACACTTTTGTGCATTTAAGGAGGTAAGCAGTAATGAGCTGGTGAAAACCATATTAAGGGCAGAGGTTACATTTTGGATTCAAGTATTGCTCTTTTATGTTAATTCATACTCAAAAATCACACTGACCTGTTTTGAAAAAATGGTCATTATACAATACTTTCAACCAACTTACAATGGATCGTTATATAATACTTTCAACAAACTTATATAAAATATTGAAAGAGTTTTTTTATCAAGAGTTCCCTGAGTCCTCTAAAATGATAACTTGGTTTATTATACTATTTCCAACTTTGTGCTGGACAGGTAAGATATACTTAAGTTTCATCTACCTTGACTGTAGACTGTTCTGCTACATTGCTTTCACATGGTGTACTATGGTTACAGAAGTAGGAAATATTTTTCTTACACAGATTGCTTTCACAATCTTGCTCATGTTTCAACAGCATTACACGCTTACGTAATTGCAGGTTTTCATCTAAGAAAAAACATGATGGTGTGCAGTCCTGCACAAGAGGTTCACCAAGAAAATTTTTTCTAGAATTCACCAAGCTTGCTGGAATATAAAAATACATCAGGTCTAGAATGATTATCGCTGTCAGGAAAATGATGACAGAATAGGAGAAACTATGAAACAGGTAGGTAAAGATGTCCTTGCGGATTTTCTTCGGCTAGTTGTAGCCAACTTTAGGGGGCGTTGCTCATTTCCGTTTCAGGTGGTGAAACACTGGAATAAAAAGTTTCATCAGACCTTAGAAAGGAGTCCATTTATAATGGCATAGCTCTAATCAACTCCTTCAAAAGAAAGGCTTAGTTCAAAGATAGGAACTATTTAAAATACTCCAAAATTCTTTGTGGTTTTTGCCAAAACAGACTGACAAAGTTACTCTTTGTGATGCATACCATTTTCCAATGACTAGGAAGACATATTAATTAATAAAGTAATTACACCCAAGATCCACTCAAGTTTTCACTGACACCACTCCCTGTTTGCCAGATTCTCCTTCCTGCCCTACAAGCAGGTCTGTTCTTTACACCTCCCATTCAGTAAGCAGTGTTGAGGTTAAGGCATCAAAGGAAAGCCTTGACAATTAAAAAAAAAATCAGGCCACAGAACTGACCTAATTTTTCAGATGATGCTTATTTATTTGTGGGTGAAAAGAAAGAGTTTGTGAGGACATTAGAATAGCATGCTTGATTAAAATAAGGTTTACCTAGCATATCAGTGGCACTTCAGCTCACCAATGTACTCATATTTAATTCACTGAGCAATAGTTTATTGAACTCTAAGCACACGAAGCCACAAACTGGGCAAATTTTAGTCTAGTTTATTATACGCAGTCAACCTATATCGAATCCTGGAATCTGTTCAAAGGCATGCCACATGGGTATCTGTCCTTTCAGCACATTAATGTGAAATCAAAATCATGCCTCTGACCCACCATGATACCACTAATGTTATATTTATTTATAATAATTTATATGTATTCATAATAATTTACATTTATATTATTTTTATTATTACTTTACTAAGTATGTATGCTGCCTGGTTTCCAGCAACTGATTTTGAGGAAGTTGTCAGGAGCTGAGCTGCTTAGATTATCTTCCGGTTTACCTGCTCTTCCAGAGGAAATGCATGAAAATAATTTTTCAGGGTGTCCTTGAAGCTATAAGGAATTACTGCCTGCTCCTTCTGACTCTCAAGATTTCCTTCCTCATTCTTGAAGCCATAAAACCTCCATTCTTTAGAAAAGTGGTTTTTCCATTTCCTTGATTAAGCTTTTTTTTTTCTTCCAGGGGTTGGAAGTGCACAGAAAGAGGGGGGGTGGATGGATCTGCTGTCTTTCCTCTATAACAGCGATTCTTAACCTGTGGGTCGCGACCCCTTTGGGGGTCGAATGACCCTTTCACAGGGATCGCCTAAGCGCACGCTAGCCCGCCATCTTGGTGCCACGCCCCCTTTGTCACCTCATCGCTTTCGCCTGGCAACGCGCATGCGCGGGGAGGGGGTGGGGCGGGGGTCGCGGCGGCAGGGCAGGGGTCGCGGCATTAGGAAGGTTGAGAACCACTGCTCTATAAGATAACAGAATAACAGAGTTGGAAGGATCCTTGGAGGTCTTCTAGTCCAACCCCCTGCTTGAGCAGGATACCCTATACCATTTCAGACAGGTGGCTGTCCAGTCTCTTCTTAAAAGCCTCCAGTGATGGAGAACCCACAACTTCTGATGGCAAGGTATTCAGGATGAATGCAGTAAACAAACAATTTGTAATGTTCAGCTACCAATGCACACTGTGAAAGTGAGAATTTAGCTCTTCCCCATTCTCTTTAACTCTACTGTGAGGGGGAAAAACTTACTTATAATATCTCTCCCCCTCCCCCACTTAACTACTATAGGTCATTTTATTGTGGTCATTTTGATACAGTAGGTTTCAGTGCCCTGTGTTGCTTTAACATTTAGGCCATACAAGGTAGACCTGTAAAAAATTTATTTTCCTGCACAGCTATTCAAGGTGCAAAAGTTTTCCTCATCCTCTTCATCCTCCTTCATCATGAGGTGGGTTAAAAGTTGTTTGTAGCTTTTCCTTAAAACTGTCTTCTCTTGACCTGCACTACTGATGAAGAAAACATGATTCTTGATCATTTACAAATGTTTTGTTCTATAAAAGAAATGATCCAGAGAAAATTATGGAAAAAAGGAAGTGAGTTCTGAGCCACTATAAACAAAGGCAAATAGATGTGAAAACTTTTTCTAAAGCCAGGAATGATCAAGTTTTAATTCTTTCTACTTTCTACTAGAGCTAGAAAAATCAGATAATGTACCTTATCACATGAATCCTTTTTATATGTTCCTTACAAATCAGCTCTAAAACGTTTCTATAAATTTCAATTAGCAATGAAGGCAGAATATAAATTAGTTCTATATTTTAGAATAAACATGAATTGAAGTCATAAATACCCAAGGTGTTGTCCCTAGAGGACTTTTGTAATTATGTTGTTGTATTTAACCTGTACCAGTTTTCAGTTAAGTATAAAAAGGTTAACCCTCTTAAGGGAAGTGAAGTAATAAACATCAGACTCAATTATGCAGGATGAGGACTATCTGTGATCAAGGACTCCTATGTTTTGTTTAATAAAGTAATAATTATTTCAGCATATTATGATGAGGAAGGATTTAATTCTTTCTCTCCATACTGCTTTCTTAATTAAAATCAGGAAACACCCTGATTCCTATTTGCCTTTGATCAGGGATTTCCTCAACTGGTCAAAAAAGACAAGATGGCAGCCATGATCACCATTTTCTCTTTTTAACTCCACTTCCACCAACAATGACGACCCCTCCCCCACCCACCCGGCTTTGATAAAAAATGAAGGAGGGAAAACAAAATAATTGTTGGGAGATATAAAAATAAAAGAATTTTACTAGTAATGAAGGAGAAGAAAGAACTAATATCAGGTAGATAATCTGGGAATTTATGCAATTTAACCATATATATATGCTTGTCAATCAGAAGGTCAGCAGTTCAGCAGTTCGAATCCCTAGCACTGCGTAACGGAGTGAGCTCCTGTTACTTGTCCCAGCTTCTGCCAATCTAGCAGTTCGAAAGCACGTAAAAAATGCAAGTAGAAAAATAGGGACCACTTTGGTGGGAAGGTAACAGTGCTCCATGCGCCTTCAGGGTTGAGTCATGCCAGCCACATGACCACAGAGACGTCTTCGGACAGCGCTGGCTCTTCTAGCACGCATGTGCGGGGGAACCTTTACCTTTACTACATACACACACACACACACACACACACACTGTATATATATATATATATAAACATTATATATATATCTATATATAATGTTTTTTTCTGTCGAATCACCTGGTATACCCAAATATGGGAGGGAGCGTACTGCTTCCTTTCGCCTTTCAGCCCCACTCCAGGGGCCATGCAGGCAGTCGCTTTCACGACAAACCATTTTTCCTATATAGAACATTTTTACTGATAAAGAAATAAAGGGAGACTAGTATAGATCTATTTCAAGCTATTTAGCTCTCATCAGCTAGCCATACCCTTCTGGGATTCGAACTTGGGTTGTTTGCCTTGTCAGGCAGTTGCTTTACCTTCTAAGCCACAAGTTCTTTTCTCTGTTTCAGCTGAACCAGGGGAGGGATTATATGTTTTTTTCCGTCAAATCACCTGGTATACCCAAATAAATAGCTTGAAATAGATCTATACTAGTCTCCCTTTATTTCTTTATCAGTAAAAATGTTATATATAGGAAAAATGGTTTGTCATGAAAGCAACTGCCTGCATGGCCCCTGGAGTGGGGCCGAAAGGTGAAAGGAAGCAGTATGTTCCCTCCCATATTTGGGTATACCAGTGTACATTTATTTTATTTATTTATTTTGTTTGTCAAACATGTACAAGATAGCAGGTATAGGTATAAACATAAACATAATCGAAGTGAATACAGATAGATGAGGACAATAGGACAGTAGGACAGGGACGGTAGGCACGCTGGTGCGCTTATGCACGCCCCTTACAGACCTCTTAGGAATGGGGTGAGGTCGACAGTAGACAGTCTAAGGTTAAAGTTTTTTGGGGTTGGGGAAGAAACCACAGAGGCAGGTAGTGAATTCCAGGCATTGACCACTCTGTTGTGAAGTCGTATTTTCTGCAGTCGAGTTTGAAGCGGTTTACATTAAGTTTGTATCTATTGTGTGCTTGTGTATTGTTGTGGTTGAAGCTGAAGTAGTCATTGACAGGTAGGACATTGTGGCAGATAATTTTATGAACTACATTTAGATCGGTTCTAAGGCGATGTAGTTCTAAGTTGTCTAGGCCCAAAATTTCAAGTCTGGTGGAATAAGGTATTCTGTTGCGAGTGGAGGAGTGGAAGACTCTTCTCGTGAAATATTTTTGGACTCTTGTACATGTACAAGTACATGTGAACACCCATAAATGCACCTGCACATGAAGACAGAGTCAGAGAGTATGCCCATTGCTGTCCTACGCAGCCTTGTTATTTTCAATGACCTTGAGAGTCAGGTGGCATATAATTTTAATTTTATTATTACTAACTTCAAGAACTCTGCAACAGGGAAACAGATACTGGAAAGCACTACATAAGTGAAATGTAACCCCAGTCAACTTTCCTGAATACGTGCAACCAAGCCAAGCAAGCATTGCCAGAGGCAATTCCACTGTTCAATGCCAGGGCTTTTTTTTTTTTTTTAATTAAACAGCTTCAAGGCTGGATTAACATGTTAATTACACCATTTGAGTGACAATGCATTTTAAAAAAAGAAACACAAGTGCCTTCTGTTCTGTTATGTGGCATCCTGTGAAAGGGTTAAGTTGCTTCACACGTGAGTGCATAAATTCCCAGATTATCTATCCAAATACCCCTTTCCACTATCCAGGTTTGGAAAAGTTTCTATTAGTGGCCCTGGGAGACACTGTCAAGCCTAAGTAAAATGTGAGTATTGGAGGAGTCACATCAAGCAGGAAAATAGGAGAGGAGAGGGACTTGACAGGTGCTATCAATTCCACGCTGCGAAAATCCAGACCAGTACTAGAGGACAACAAAGCATTAGAATTGTCTGGATCTCTTTGCTGCTGATGTAGTAACCATCTGGATTTTTGCAGCTGGATAGTAGACTGAGTAGCTGCTATGATCCAATATAATCAGCCACCATTCTTCAAGTTAGCTTGAAAGACACAAATGGGGGGGGGGGGGTTTCTTTTCAAGCCAAACTATTACCAAAGGACCAAGGTAATGGCATAAACTGGTCAGGGAGCACACATGGGTTGCAAATGAGAACCAGTTTGGTGTAGTGGTTAAGGTGCTGGCCTAGAAACCAGGAGAACTAATCCTGCCTGAGGCATGAAAGCCAGCTGGGTGATCTTGGGCCAGTCACTCTCTCAGCTTAACCCACTTCACGGGGTTGTTGTTGTGGGGGAAATAGGAGGAGGAAGGAGTATTATTGTATGTTTGCTGCCTTGAGTTATTTATTTTTAAAAAATCTAATAAACCAATCAAACTATTAGTTGGCATGAAGGCAAAAATAGGGCATTGAATAGCATTTCTTGCCTTTCCCCCCCCCCCTTAACCTTGAAGGTGCCACCGAGTCTGCACATTCATCTCTTCCTTAAAGTTTTTGCAACACTTAATGAGGTTGCTGAACTCACAAATGATATGTATATGTTATGCAAATGGAGGGCCAATTGGTTCAGCGTCAAATTATCTCCATGTAAGCTCTTGAGAGAAAGATTGTAAACACTGAGCATCAACTCATAGGAGGCGGAGTTGTTCAATATACTTGCCATATACTACCGAATAGCCTCTTAGACACAATAAATGTATATACCACTTCACAGTGGTTCACAGCACTCTCTAAGCGGTTTACAGAGTCAGCATGTTGCCCCCAAAAATCTGGGCCTTCATTTTACTGACCTCGGAAGGATGGAAGGCTGAGTCAACCTTGAGCCGTTCAGGATCGAACTCCTGGCAGTGAGCAGTGAGTTAGCCTGCAATACTGCATTCTAACCACTGCACCACCACGGCTCCTCTGCGCCACCAAAAGCTTTTCCCAGGATCCTCTGAGACAGACTTTTGCATGTATCCCGCAATTTCCATTCCAGTGGAATTTCTGTGATTACTTAGCTTTGCTAAATGTACCATATATAATAAATGCGGGAAGACAAAAATCCTGAGGTCTTGATGCAAAAATCATGCCTTTCTTCCTATTCCTATCTTTGGATGGATGCCTTGGGGGTTTAGAGGGCATATTGTGAATGCTCACCACCAGGCAGAATAACTCTATGTATATTCACAAAGCCGCCCACCGCAGCTTTTTCGGTTTTTGTTTTCCTGCACACTTTTAAATGCAGCTTTGTCTAAAGCAGGAGTCCCCAAACTTGGCAACTTTAAGACTTGTGGACTTCAACTCCCAGAATTCTCCAGCCAGCTATGCTGGCTGGAGAATTCTGGGAGTTGAAGTCCACAAGTCTTAAAGTTGTCAAGTTTGAAGACCTCTGGTCTAAAGGCTTAGCACTTTGTTAGAAATAAAAGCCAGGCTGAAGGCCAAGACTTCTGCAGCACTGCAACTTCCTAAATTGACTGAAATACAGTGACACATCAGGAAGACTGAGGATGGAGCAGGCATCAAGGAAGGGTAATTGTGGGAACAATGATTCTGAAAGATACCTTGTGGGGCCTTGTATAAAGAATATACGGATAGTCAACTTACTTATCCGTTTACTGACTATTCAGAGTTACAACAGCACTGGAAAAAATGACTTAGAATCAGTCCTCACGTTTATGACCATCATTGCATCCGCATGGTCACATGCTCAAAATTTGGGTGCTTGGTAACCAAACATGTACTTATGACGGCTGCGGTGTCCCAGGCTCATGTGATCGACATTGAGAGTTTCCCAACCCTGCTTCCAACAAGCAAAGTCAATGGGTCATTTAATGACCACATGATTCACTTAACAAGTGCAATGATTTGCATAACAACCATTGCCAAAAAAGATCCTAAAATTGGGCGTGACTCACTTAACAATTGCCTTGCTTAGCAATAGAAATTCTGGTCCTAATTCTGGTCATAAATTGAGGACCACCTGTACTAGAAAGTGTAAGGCTGCATATTTAAAAACAAGAAATCCCAGGGATGGATCCATAGGCGCATTAGTACTTCATATCTCATTTTACCTTTCTTTCACTCATCTCTAGTAGGTAACATATATAATAACCAAGCCGTGTGGTTTAAAAAAACCATTTTTTAAAATTATTTTATTATTTATTTATTTTATTTTATTTTATTATGTATTTATTTATTTTATTATTATCCTATCCTATCCTATCCTATCCTATCCTATCCTATCCTATCCTATCCTATCCTATCCTATCCTATCCTAGATTTTACTCCAGATTTGCTTTTAGTTGAATTCACAGCTGGCTTTCCTTCATAAATCAAAAGATTACAGTTTGCTCTTGTGACTGATAAAACCTGAGAATTTAGTAGCATCACATCAAAGCTAGCTTGAAGATTGCTGGCCATGCTATGCCCATCAACTGGCAATTAACTATCCACCAGTAAATTGGAGAAGATGCACCAGTTCCTTATATTGGCAGCTGGGTGATGAGCAAATCATCTTTCGAGAGAAATCATCCCTAATCCCATAGAAGCGTTTGATGTGTCTTTTTCACAGGTGGTAATGGGGAAAATCTCTCCTTTTGGATAATTTACAAATAACTTCTCTCATTCTGATATTTGCACAATTAAGTACCGTAGTTGGTTCACAGGTATATTACACATTGTATTGCATTAGCAGGCAACATGGTGCCGTCCAGATTTTTAGGATCACAATAACATTTCATAGCAATTGCCTGTGTTGGCTCAAGCTAATGGGAATTAAAATCCCAAACTTTAGAAGGCACCATCTTGCCTATATAGTACCTTTCCGACTTGTTTCTTTAAACCGGTGAACTTTCAGTGTTGCTGAACTACAATGTTTGGTAGTTCACCTCTTGTAGACAAGCTCGGGTCCCTGCAGCCGATTTCACTGAACCTGCAGGAAGGCGGAGGCAGAAGAGAGGAGAAAGAGAATTTCATTATTATTATTATTTATTATTAAATTTGTATGCCGCCCAACTCCCAAGGGACTCTGGGCGGCATTGGTTCAGCTTTGCTTTTGAGAGAGAGTTCTCTGACTTACCTGCATATCAGCACAGTAGAAATTAAAGAAAGCCTTAGAAATCTAAATATATCGTTCTACCCATCATTCTCTTCCTCTAGGTCAGAGGTCTTCAAACTTGACAATTTTAAGACTTGTGGACTTCAACTCCCAGAATTCTCCAGCCAGCATAGCTGGCTGGAGAATTCTGCGAGTTGAAGTCCACAAGTCTTAAAGTTGCCAAGTTTGGGGACCCCTGCTCTAGGTTCATAAAGCTGTATTCCCTCAAGAAGGCTGCTTGGCTGTTCTCTGAGAAACACCTGAATAAAGCAGTGCTATAGGTGGAGCACTAATTACAGAAAGTTAATATACCAGCAAGCCTGAGTGTGGCCACAACACCGATAAATATCCACTAATTACCTCTAATTCCCTTATTAACAACAGTTAAGCAATGTTGAGTTAAACAGCTGTATGTGCTTTTTTTCTAAGGCTGAAATCATCAAGCATATTTTTTCTTAGCAGAACTTATTTCAAGTCTCCTGAGCTATCCTTCTACACTATGTATGTTTTGGGGTTATTATGCATCTAGTATTTCCAGGCAAACCCCTTTTTAAATGCTGCATGCCTCAGCTATTAGAAATCTCCAAAGAGCTAAAGCAGATATTCTTAACCTGAAGTCCATGGACTACCAGGAGGGGGAGGGGGGCGTGTTTGTGGGCAGATTTCAAGGAGTCCATGAACTTGGATGGAAAAAAATACAGTTTTATTTCACTATTTTATTATATCAGTTGAAATTATGTTTCCTAGAAGAGGCCTATAGGTTCACCTGATTCTTAAAGGGATTCATGATTCAATTCAATTCAATTCAACCTTTATTATCAATGCACAACATGTGTACAATGAGATTGGCTGAGCCTCCCTTAGTGAAACCCCCCCAACATAAATACATATCAATAACTCACAGTGAAAGAAAGGAAAACCCCTAACCCAATAAATCATACTAACAACACACAATCCTCTATACATATATGTGCATAACATTACATTATAATATATTGCACCAATATGAACATGTTGCACCGGCCCGGCAAGTCTATCACACTGCATACTTATGATGTTATGTTGCATTCAGGAGTCTGACAGCCCAGGGATAAAAGCTGTTCTTCAGCCTGTTCGTACGACTGGCTATGCTTCTATATCTCCTACCTGATAGTAGGAGAGCAAAGAAGCGCTGACCAAGGTGTGAGTCATCCTCACTTTTCTAAGACAGCGAATCCTAGTGATTTTGTCTAGTGATGTCAGAGGACAGCCCATGATGGTCTGTGCTGTGCTCATCACCCTCTGTAGTGTCTTTCTATCCGCGGTTGTCAAGCCAGCATACCATATCGTAATGACACAAAAAAAGTTAAGAACCCCTGAGCTAAAGTGTCCAGGGCCACTTTGTTTTTACAGAGGCAGGAACAGATAAGTAATACTTTCTCCTCCTTCCATTTTCTAATCCATCCAATTGTGTTCCCCCATCATATCTCCAGCCTTCTCTTATTTTTCTTTGGACCTCCTTTGAGACTTCTCTTCTCTGCTCCTAACCATTTTATTTTCCCAGCCATTGTACATTACACAAACCATTGCCAGCTCCTGTCCATATTTGAAGATCCCAACATCCCATTTCTGTCTCTTCAGGTTGAGATCTAGGCCTCTTCTCCCCCTTCCTCCTTGTCCTTCAATTTCTTTCCCTTCCCATTGTCCCACTGTCTGATTAACTCTCAGAATTAATCACTTAGGTAGAGGAAGGCAGCATATGATAAAATATCCATGATTCCATTATTGCCGACTTCTTGTTTTTCAACTGATAACTTGAGACAGTTGAAAATGAATTGATAAAGTACTTTGGGAGAGCTTGGAAGAGCCATGATGGTGCAGTGGTTAGAATGCAGTTCAATTCTCACCGGCTCAAGATTGACTCAGCCTTCCATCCTTCTGAAGTTGGTAAAATGAGGACCCAGATTGTTGAGGGCAATATGCTGACTCTGTAAATCGCTTAGAGAGGGCTGTAAAGCACTATGGAGCAGTACATAAGTTTAAGTGCTATTGTTATTCAAACACTAAGCACTCAGCAGCTTGGAAAGTGGAGCATCAATTGGAGAAGAAAAGAATCCACATATGACCTATGGGTCAGATAATTCATAACTGCTCTAGAATTAACAGATATATTGCATCAAGCATGCCTTGGAACTCTATATATTTGTTGCACAAACATGAAGTCTGGTGGCTAAATTTCTCATTTTTTGTTTCTTCTGCCCACTCTCATACTTTTTCAACTCTGTTGATTGTATCTCAGCTATAAACAGACACTGAGCCTCCATTTGTTTTGAGAGGCAGATATGTGGAAATAGCCAAAGGCTGTTGTTTTGGCAATAAAACCCCTTCAATTACCTTCCAAACTGAAGAGTGTTGTGAAAGTTAAGAAACAAAATAAATATAATAGGGAGAGGAAAGTGTGAGCAAGAACAGATTTCACTAGAACAACAAAGAGACAATGGAAGGGTGTGTTCTTCAGGCTTCAAAAATCCTTCAAAGGATGTTAACTCTTCAGATGTTAGTGTCTCCCTTTAACACACTTTAAATAAATCTTGTTTGTCAAGTTAACACCTAAGTCATAATCTGAAAATATTGCCTCAAATATTTGAAATGAACCATTTCAAGAAATCTTTGCATCCATAATCTAGATGATTCACAACAGCATTGTATAAATTTAAATATCTTATATCATCAAGATTATCTTTTAGATTAGTTATACAAATTAAAATCAAGGAACACTTTTTATTGCCAAGAATCTTGAACTGAAAAGGCTGCAGAAGCAAAAAAAAAAAAAAGAATTACCTCATTAAAAAAAATACCACACAACTACAGATATGCAGTAAGACTGCAGTATCAACAATTTCAGATTCGCAATTAAACAAAAGAATTGCTGTAATTCTGGACTGTTAAAAAGACAAATGTTAAAACTCTTTGACAATACCATCTTTTAATTCTAGATGCACTTATTTTACGTCAATTACAACATGCCGTTCAGATAAAAACAAAGACCTCCTATGCCGGATGTTGGCAACCCACGGCTCTAGAGCTGCATGTGGCTCTTTGGGCCCTCTGCTGTGGCTCCCTGTCCCATCACTGGCTGGCCCCGCCCCTCACCCTCCCCTCCCTCATCGCCTGGCCTGAGAAGGTAAGGGCGACGGCGGGGGATGGAGAAGCGGCCGGAGCTGATTCTCCGGTGCCTCACTCTTGCTGGAGCTTCTTCTGGCCCTTGTTGGTGCTGGGCATGCCTTGGTCACTTGGGGAGACGCGCAACCTGCTCT
The DNA here is from genome assembly GCA_003457575.1 of Thermophis baileyi. Lineage (NCBI taxonomy): Eukaryota > Metazoa > Chordata > Lepidosauria > Squamata > Dipsadidae > Thermophis > Thermophis baileyi. Next base: position 5,648,255 of record QLTV01003764.1, on the reverse strand, counting down.
CTGCCCTGAAACACTGGCCCAACCCCACCGCGACCGAAACTGGCCTCGCTAACATGAGGACTGGTGGGGTGGGAATGGGATCCGGGAGGAGGCGACGACGGAAAGGGGGATGGACCCGCAGTGCCCAGTTGCGGTTTTAAGAAGCTCAGGGCAGCGGAAAAAGGGGGCTGGCCCTGCTGAACCTCACATGCCCACCCCGGGGGTCAGGCTCAGAGAAAGCCGTTGGGCCCTCACCAAAGATGCTCACCCTTCAGCCAGTCTCTCTCTCTCTCTCTCTCTCTCTCTCTCTCTCTCTCTGTGTGTGTGTGTGTGTGTGTGTGTGTGTGGCTCTCTCTCGCTCCCTGTCTCTGTGTCTCTTCTCACTCTCTCGGAAAGCCCAGCGAGCTCTCCTTGGGGCTCTTTGCTACTCCTTTTCTTTCTTGTTTTTGGAAATCCGGGCTGGCTGAGGAACAAGCGCAAGCCGCGGCGGAGGCTTCCCTCTTCCTCCTCTTCCTTCTCCTCTGATGCACACCCTCCCGGCCCCGCCACAGCTGGCCAGGGGGTCGCAAGAGGAGAAGGAGGGGGAGGAGGAGGAGGGTCACTGGATCCTTAGTGTGGGAGCGAAGCAGCTCTGTACTTGCCTTCGTGCCATATTTGCACTCAAGGCAGCCCTTGCCTCCCGCCACTTCAGGCTCGGAGCTGTAAAGCTGTGTCCTGTTGCTAGGGGTTAGTGAGGCAGAGTCGCATTGTGGCTCCATGTCGTAATGGGCTCCAGGAGGAGGGCACCCCATCTCCCCCATTGTGAAGCGTGCTAAAGTTCACTGTGCTGCGCAAGGCGCTGTGAGAGTGCTTCATGGCCTGCCCGATGCCTCATATCAGAATCAGAGGGGGGGAGAGGGGGAGAGAGACAGACACAGAGAGACATACAGAGAGGGGGGAGAGAGGGGGGAAGAGAGAGACA
>QLTV01003764.1:5604722-5646694 GCA_003457575.1 Thermophis baileyi | reverse complement strand
TGGAATTCAGAAAGGTTTCTCTTCCCCATCCCCATTTGCTAGTCGAGCACAGAGAGAGAGGAGAGAGAGAGAGAGAGAGAGAGAGAGAGAGAGAGGAGACAGAGAGAGGGGAGGGAGAGAGGGGGAGAGAGGGGGAGGGAGACACAGAAAGGGAGAAATACAGAGAGAGGGGAGAGAGAGATACAGAGAGAGGGGGGAGATAGAGGGGGAGAGAGACATAGACACAGAGAGAGGGAGGGGGGAGAGAGAGAAAGAGAGAGAGAGAGAGAGAAAGATGTCAAAACAGGTCAGCAGATTGTAGTCTCTGAGCACAGTGCAACTCATCTGAATTCTTTAAACCTAGCATTTCATTATGGTGCACTACAAAAATGTACAAAGTTCAAGTAGTTGTGAATGCCCTGGACCACGGTATATATCATAAATTATAGATTATAGATCACAGCTTCATCATTTTTTATAAAAAGCTTCTTGCCAGATTTAATCATCATACTCTACTTCTTGAACGCTTTATTACAAGTGGAAAGAAGATGGCAGTGGACCAAATTGCAAATGAGCTTTCACAAAAGCAAAGAAAATAGCAATAAGCACTAATGATGTTATCTAGCTGGGTAATGAAATGTCTGCAAGAAAACAACCAAGCACCAAGGAACCCATATTCAGAAATATACTACTACCCACACTTACCAATGAAATTGATTTCTGATGCTTCACTATATAGCATCAGCACAGTTTTGTCACTAATCATGAAAGATGGCAGTGAATACCCAGTAGCTTTCAGATCACGCTCCCTCACAGCTACAGAGAAAAGTAGAACACTGAACTGGGGAAATCTAGTGCTTCAACCAGTGTCTTTCACTGATTATCACATACTGTAGATACAAATGGATTGACTAAAAGGTTTGATTATAATGCCAAGAATCCTTTGCAACAATTTCTGAATAAAACATCCCACTGAATTAAAAGCTTGCAAATATTTTATTTGCACATGATAATGCTGTACATGCAACAACAGATCAGACATCAGCAATGTTTTTAGATCCTATCTTATAAGATCAGTATTGTGGCAGGGATGGGTACAGTATATTGCTATCGGTTGTTTAAACATGCCTGTGATTTTCTATTGTTACTTGAATACCTTGGACTGCCTGTATATATTTAATTCTTGCACATTCAAGGGAATTAGGGCTTCTGGAAGTTTCAGTAAACAAACAACAGAAAAACTTACTTAAGACTCTATTGTCTTTATTCAATAGGAAGGAAACAACATTCCATGCCCACAGTTTACCTGAAATGCCAATGTTAATTATGGGAGTAGAGTTTGACTAATGAAACTAAACAAAGCCTTTTCAGTTTATGTGGCTCAGAATATAAGATCCTGATCCTAAGTTTCAAGTTTTGAGAGCACAAATAGAGATTGGAATGATCTTATATTGGCTTGCTTTAAGCCATTTTTTCAAAAAAAAAAAAAAACCTACAGAATAGTATATACTTTCAAAAATTGTTCTATCAGTAACAAGGAATATGCAAAATTCATAGTTCCGAAGCTGAAACAATCTAGGAAATAGCTGAATGGCCCCTTTTTGTTCCACAATGTACCAAACAAGCCACTTAGAGGTGATCCACTGATTTTCCAGAATAAATCTTCCAGAATAGGAATTCCATCTTTCATAATGATGAGCTATACATACCTTAAGCAGTAATCATTTTAGATTTCAGGTGGGTTGAGTCCCTAGCTCCATACTCAGGTATCTGTTATGTTGAATTCTAACATTCTATAGGCAGTCCTTGAATTACGACCACAATTGACCCCAAAATTTCTGTGGTTAAGTGAGACATTTGTTAAATGAATTTTGTCCCATTTTACAACCTTTCTTGCCATAGTTGTTAAATGAATCTTAAATTAGTAACACAGTTGTTAAATGAATCTGGTTTCCCCATTGACTTTGCTTGTCAGAAGGTTGCAAAAGATGATCACATAACCCTGGGACTCTGCAAGGGTCATAAATATGAGTTCAGATGCCAAGCATCTGAATTTTGTTCATATGACCATGGGGATACTACAACATTTGTAAGTGTGAAAAATGGTCATAAGTCATATTTTTCAGTGCCGTTGTAACTTTGAACGGTCACTAAATGAATTGTTCTAAGTCGAGGATACTTGTACTTTGTTTTTTATTTTTGAGCTCTACTTGATAACCAACAATAACGACGTTAAACTTTACCCTGAGACACAACCCAGGGGTGGTTCTAACTTACCTTGCCACCAGTTCGCTTCCTCCCACGCTGCGTGGCTGCACATGCGCAGTGCCGAAAACTTGGCTTCTGCACATGTGCAGAAGCAAAACAAGCAAAAAAATAACAAAAAATAGCAAAAAAAAAGCCGAAAACAAGATGGCGGCGCATGCGCAGTGCCGAAAACTCGGCTTCTGCACATGCGCAGAAGCAAAAAATAGCAAAAAAATAGCAAAAAAAGGCCAAAAACAAGATGGCGGCGCATGCGCAGTGCTGAAAACTCGGCTTCTGCGCATGCGCAGAAGCAAAAACCAGCAAAAAAATTCCAAAAAAAAAATTCAAAAAAAAAATATTTTAAAAAAAAGATGGCACCATCCACAGACCAGCACCGACAGAACCGGCTCCGTGACATCACCACCGGTTTACTACCGGTTCTATAGAACCACTGCAAACCGGGAAGAACCCACCTCTGGACACAACATACTATTTTTGGCAAGGACACTTGCATTTGGTGAAAAACTGAGCTTACTCTTTGGTTTCTGCCTAAACAGATAAACATGCAGAAAGAGAAGTTTCCTGTTAAACTTCTATCTGTCTGAGCTACACATATCAAAGGAACTATGGCAGGTAAAATGCTACTTAGAATAGAATTGCTGTGTTGGCTTCCACTTGTTGTTTTCTATATATTTCAATTTTCCATTCTAAACTAAAAATGGCCTTGTTCATTTTACAAGACAGAAAATTTATCACAGCCATAGACTCAACATACAAAGAGCTGGTTCTGCTCAGTAGAAGCTACCATTCAGAATTTCTTCTGAAATTCAACATGTTTATGAAAATATCTTTTCTGGCAGAATGTGGTCAGTTTTAATCTTTTCCTTTACTTAATGACAAAATATGTAAAGCTATTTTGACACACAGCATGCTCTCTTGTCACCATAAAACTTGGATTAATACAGTGCTTTATGAAACCTCACAACTTACATATGCAATGTACTGGACTGATCATCTGACTGTAACAGCTTACTCTGTGCAAATAGGTCTGAACTATGTTTGGACCGTGATTTCGGATTTATCATGAGATTCCATGAGTGTGAGATTCCATTCTACTCACATATTTCTTAAATATCATAGCCTTTGTCCAGCAAATTTCACACTTCTTGTTGTAATTATCCAATATCTAACATTGATTAATAAAGTTTTGCGAGAAAATCTATAATAATTTACCTGAAGCAATCTAAAATGTCTGTTATAGGGTAGGGGAAAGTATAACTATAAAAGCATAACCTGACAGTGTTTTGAAGGGCTTTAGACCCTTTCTTCTTTTCTGTTTCCCTCTGGGTTTGTTTATTTTGTCATTGTTGTTCTTTTGTTTTGTGCTCTTTTTATGTGTTTTTCCTATAGGTCAATTCTTTTTAATGTTGTAACAAATTGTAAACTGGCCAGGAGTTGCTGGGAGTTGAGTGACATGTAAATGTCATATAATATTAATTATAGCAATAGCAATAGCAATAGCACTTAGACTTATATACCGCTTTACAGTGCTTTACAGCCCTCTCTAAGAGGTTCATGGAGTCAGCATATTGCCCCCAACAATCTGGGTCCTCATTTTACCCACCTCAGAAGGATGGAAGGCTGAGTCAACCTTGAGCCGGTGAGATTTGAACCGCCGAACTGCAGCTAGAAGTCAGCTGAAGTAGCCTGCAGTACTGCACTCTAACCACTGCGCCACCTCGGCTCTTAATTATTAGTTACTATTATTATGGTTCATCACACAGTCAACCAGATGTTTAGTTTGGATTTGGCATTTTTATCAATCTATCTCAGGGGGGGGTCAAACTCGCATCGTCACGGCAGCGTCACGTGATGTATCGCAATTTTTTCCCCCTTCGCTAAACCGGGTGTGGGCGTGGCCAGTGCATGACGCATCCGGCCTGCGGGCCACGAGTTTGACAGCCCTCTTCTATACAGTCTGTCCAACAGGCTTGTGATAGGCAAATGTGGATGTTTGATGACTTAAAGGTATTGTCACAGGATGTGAGCGGCTCCAAGTAAAACTGCCTTTTACAATTGACTGATGCTGATTTTTGTTGGTGCCTGTGGTATTCAAGAGGTGCTCCAGTTGGTTTGGGATTGCACTCGAGACACCTTTTACTATTTATACTATCTTTGCTTTCTTCTGCCGCAGGACTTCTATTTCAATTTGCAGGTCTTTGTTAGTTTCTTCTCTTCTCTTCTGCTCTCTCCAGGTACTGCCAAATAAGCCTTAGAGAGGATCAGGAAGAGGAAAAGAGGAGCAAACAGAAAAAGCAAGACATGAAAAGGAAGTGTAATGGAGGAGAAGTAAAAGGAGAGCTTTAGAGAGAAAGCTATTAGTGGTTTGAAGCCACAGATGGAAAAACAAGCAGAGGTAAGTAACAAAGGATTTTGAGAAAGGAAGAATTTACAGAGGGGCAAATAGAGGATTAGCTTGAAACAACAAGTGAAAAAAACAAGCGACAAGTCATTCCCCATTACTAAATTACAGTGCAGTCCACCCATCTTAAGTTGGCACAAAACAATGCTGTCATAAAACACCTAGTCTTCATTTCTTCTAATGCCCGTACTGAGTCAATGTCAAGGGGTGTTTTTCTGATGTGTAAACGCATCACTCATTGCAGGCAAGGTGATTGGTTTTCTCTTTTAACTTTGCTGCTACCCTCCTTTGGCGCATCATCACCCAGAGAGGAAAACACTCATCAGTGAGGCAGTACTACACAAATGAGGGGGTAGATCTACATTTAGGGTTTTATTTGAAACTTTATCCACTCATCTTTGAATTGGCAGAAAACTATAGCAGCATCAAAACTTATCCCCCTAAAGCAGGGGTGTCAAACTCGATTTCATTGAGGGCCACATCAGGGTTGTGTTTGACCTGGGGGGGTAGGTGTGGCCAGGGTGGGCGTGGCTGGGATTGGCGTGGCCAATGTCACTCGTCTCGAGGGCCCCCCGAGCTCCATTTTTGCTGGCAGAGGCAAAGCGGGCCAGTCCTTTGCTGTTTCCAGAGCGGCCCCGCAGGCCAGATCTAAGCACCCCGTGGGCCGGATCTGGCCCACAGGCCTTGAGTTTGACACCCTGCCCTACAGTATTCTGCCTCCTTGCCTGAGATTCAAGTCACCGCAATCATCTGACTTTCTTCCAAGGTGATGGATGATTAAGTCTAACAGATTTGGAAGGTTTTAAAGATGTCTTTGGATGATTTTGGAATGGAGGTGGATCAGGGGTGGGTTCCAATTTTTTTTACTACTGGTTCTGTGGGCGTGGCTTATTTTGTGGGCGTGGTTTGATGGTCATGTGACTGAGTAGGCATGGCCAACTTGACATCACTCATGCCCACTCCCTCAGTCACATGCCCCCACCTAGTCACATGCCCCCCACATGCCCCGCCCACAGAACCCGCCCGCAAAAATTTATGTTTTGCTAGCTGGGAGGCTGGCAAAGAAGCCTCGCTTTCCCTGCCACTGTGGCTGCTTCTACCTCAGCGTCAGCAGGGGCGGATTCATTCTTTAATGCAACAGCGGGGAAGGCCCGTCACAGGCGAGAAGGGTTGCTCCTCCCGCAGCTGTTGCAGCAGCCTCCCGGGCGAGCTGCTCCCCACCTCAGGCCCATGCCCCCATACCTAGCCACAGCGAAAATTTATGTTTTGCCAGCTGGGAGGCTGGCAAAGAAGCCTTGCTTTCCCCGCCGCCATGGCTGCTTCTACCTCAGTGCTGAATGGTCCATGCCCCCCTACACACACACACACACACCGCTTGCCCTGGCAGCACCCCGGCAGTAGCAGCCGAGCAAGGGAAGGAGAGGGACCGGAGAATGAAGAGGCACGGCGGCAGCCAAAGCCGCCGCTTATTCCAACAGCTGAGGACGGAAGAGGCACCTCTTCAGTCCTCAGCTGTTGCAAAGAAGCGGCAGCTCTGGGTGTGCCACGTTCTGTTTGGGAGCCGCTTTGTACCTTGTTTGCAACCCACTCCAAAGGGAGCTCAGATTGTGGCAGCGTTCCAGCTTCCGCTACCTTGTGGGGTCTGAGGTCGACCCGGCGACACAGGCGCGTTTCGGGGCGCCTAATCCTCCAGCCACGTGATGGCCGGAGAGTGAGGAAGGGCGGCCAGGTCCTCCCGGGCATCTGCTCCCCACTGCCCTCCCTAGAGGGGCTCGCTTCACCTGTAGATTCTTCACCCGCCAAGAGCCGAGCCGACCGTAGCTGGGCTGCCCGACCCCAGGAACAGGCAAATTAAATGGCGGGCAAGGGGGGGGGGCTGGCATCGGGCCGGGCGGTGACCGGCTCGGACTGAACCCAGCTTCCCTACTGGCAGAGGGAAAGAGGCCGGGAGGAGGTGGTCACGTCAACAGCTCGGTCTCCCGCCGTGTTCAAACAGAGCTCCGGCAGGGCTTGAATCTGCATTGCAGGAAGACTCTGCTCTTGGAGTGCACGCATTCCAGGCTTCCTCTGGAGACACCCCCCCCCAACCTTCCTACAATTGCTGGGGACATCTTTCTTGGTCTGCCGGTGCCCCTTCGCCTCTTCCCATGCCCGGGTGGGGGAAAAACACCTCAGGGCGCCCTGATCCATCTTCCCCCAACTGGGAGGTTTCTCCCCAAGTGGCAGCGTTCTTGGAGGATGATGTTTTGCCCAGCCTAGAAGTTGGAGAGGCTATTTTTCTCCTCCCCAGTGAGCGAAAAGCTGGCGGGCCAGCAGGGTCGGGGGGCTGCGGGACTGGGATTTGGGGGTGGGGAAGAAGTTTTGCTCCTCGGAGCAACCCTTGCAGAGAAAAGAAAAAATACTCACGAGTGCAAGAAGTTGTTAATTGCCTCACAATCGTGAGAGCAAAACCTACATCCTCAAATCCTAGGCCCGCAGTGAGCTGATCCGCTGCCCATGGCTCCGGTTGCCCGTGGCTCTGGCTATGCCTCCTGCAGTCTTGTCCGCCATTCTATTCACCTGTTCCTCAGGTTGGGCAACCCAGCTATGGTCAGCTCGGCTCTGTTTGGCTTGGGCTGCTCCTGTGCCGGGGCCAGAGAGGGCTTGTGGGCTGGACCCTGCCGGCCCGCCAGCTTTTCGCTCACTGGGGAGGAGAAAAAGCGAAGCTTCTCCATGCTTCGGAAGCAACTTCCAGGCTGGGTAAAACATCGTCCTCCAAGAGCACTGCTGCTTGGGGAGCAGCAGAACCTCCCGGTTGAGGAAGATGGATCAGGGCGCCCTGAGGTGTTTTTCCCCCATCCGGGCATGGGAAGAGGTGAAGGAGCACCGGCAGACCAAGAAAGATGTCCCCAGCAATTGTAGGAAAGTTGTGGGGGGTGTCTCCAGAGGAAGCCTGGAGTGCGCGCACCCCAAGAGCGGAGTCTTCCTGCAATGCAGATTCAAGCCCCGCCAGAGCTCTGTTTGAACATGGCGGGAGACCGAGCTGTTGACATGATCACCTCATCCCTCGCTGTGGGGCTGGGATTCGGGGGGGGGAGTTTTGCTCCTCCGAGCCTTGGAGCAACTCCCAGCCCTTGCACAAGTAAAGAAAAACTTCTCACGCATGCAAGAAGTTGTTAATTGCCTCACACTCACAAGAAGATTTTCTTTACTGTTTAAGGTTTTTCCCTGCAAGCAACGGCTGAGAGACGCTCACAGTGGGGTGAAATTTGGGGGTGGCAGGTGGGGTAGGGGATGGGGCGGGGCAGGCCATGAGATGTACATCTTACTGGAGACCGTCAGCTCCAGATCTTGCAGCTTTTTCGGGGTTTTCTTTAAAAAACGCCTCTCCAGACGAGCTTGAAAACGTCCGAGGTTGCTTAGGAAGGGAGCAGTCGGGCAAGTGTTTCCCCCCTCTCCCTGCCAAAAACTCAGCTTCTGCACATGCGCAGAAGCAAAAACAAGCAAAAAAAGCAAAAAAAAGCCGAAAACAAGCTGGCAGCGCATGTGCAGTGCTGGAAACTCGGCTTCTGTGCATGCGCAGAAGAAAAAACCCGGAAAAAATTCAAAAAAAAATTTAGAAAAAGATGGCGGCGCCCACGGACCAGCACCGACCAATTCGGTTCGGTGACGTCACCAGCGGGTAGCTACTGGTTCGGGCGAACCGGTTCGAACCGGGAGGAACCCACCCCTGAGGTGGATGATTAAGGATGATTTTCTTTGTTCCTGGGGCCTCCTTATGTTATGGTTAACTGGAATTAAGGAAAGTCCCATTATCTACATTTAAGTGTTACCCATGGTTTGTTGAACGCAATATGGCTGGGCATATTGAGCCATCAACTAATACAGAGGCTGTCTTCACATAACATGTGTGCAAAAATATGCTTAGTGTGGTTCAGTAAGCTGGGCAAACAGAGTCATTGGAAATATGAAACAAGACTAACACAATTCAAGGAGAATTTTAAATTTTCATTTAAGATTCATTTGAGCAGCAAACTATGGTGCCCAAACAAGACATTGTTTCTCTCCTCTCATTTTCCCCTTTTAAAAAAACTTCTAAAATATTACAATTATCATTTTTTTAAAAAGCTAACTACATAAAAATAAGTATAAAAATTAAGTAGCAATATAATAAAATATTGCTTTTGTTTAATACAATTTATAGTTTGTAATGCATATTTAATCTACTACAGCTAATGGCTGAAACAAAAGCATACTTTGCAAGGTCCATATATACACAGCAGAAATTTCACAGAGCAGGATATCAGATTGATAATCTTTGCCATTATTCTGGGTGAGGATTTACTCTGCATTTATTGTGATGAGGAGAGGGTACCTTCTCTCCCTCTCCCTCCTTCCCTCCCTCCCCCCCCTTTCTCTCTCTGACTCTCTCGTCTCTTCATACATGGGAGTCTAAAAGCAAGAATAGTCAAGTTTGCATAGATATAGTAGTTTGGTTCTACCCATAATTTCTCGGATGTTCCATGTTGATTACACAGAGTCTTTTCAGGTCACGCTGGAGAATGTAATGGCTGATTCATGTTTTCATTTATCTTCAGGACAGCAGGAAGAAGGAAGTGCAAGGCTGAGGAAAGAGAAGGAACAAATAAAATGTTCTTGCTGAGTGATCATGGCCTTACTTGCTCATGTGTTTTCATAACGAATAGCAGCACATTTAAAACAGGACTGGGTGACTGGGTAACCATCAACTGTAGAGGCATAGAAAATGGCCTTGAGGGATAGGAAGAAGAGCTGCTATAAAGGCAAGGGTCAGGTAAACGGGATTAGAAACTCCAAGCTAAGAAACTAATTTCAGAAAACATCTCAGACAAGCCTCTCCCTAGTTCACATGAAGATAAAGAGAGGTAAAGGGGAAGCATATATAGACATGCAAGATTCTTTACCTAGAGTTGTTACAATAAAGATAGTCTAACCTCTATGGCATTGGTTTCTTAGTCTAGGCTACTGTGTAGGATGTACATTATGCAAGATCCCTGTGGTTGGAACAGGGTCTATAAGACAGCCCTTTTGAAAAGGGGAAGGAAGCAATTGATGGCCCCTTTATTTATTTATAATACACACACACACACACACACACGCACACACACACACACACACACACACAAATAAATTAAAAGCCAAGGATATGTGGGGAAGGCAAGGGCAGAATGGGGGAGGTGGATCAACCACCTCCATTGTGCTGTTCCCCCATTGGGGTCCCAGGCCAATGGGCAGAGCCAGTCTTTAGGCACTTACAAAAGGATAGGAGGATTGGGGGCAATCTCACATGGGGGGGGCAAGATGTTTTAGAGCAGGGGTCCTCAACCTTTTGGACTTCAGGGACCACTAAATTCATAATTTTAAATCCCGCGGACCACTAATATGATCTGCCTAATGACTGGCTGGGTGGGCATGGCTAGGTGGTCATGTGACTGGGTGGGCGTGGCCAACTTGATGTCACTCACATCGAGGGGCGCCTCGCCGGCCTCTACTCGCCCCTCCCCTCCCAGCCACTCCTCGCCTGCCCGCCCGGGCTCCTTAGGGCCCCAATAGGAAGCAGTTGTTGGAGCTAAGCAGCCATCACAAGAAAGAGTTGGAAAAACAGCTGGCTCACTTCAAATTGGATCTGACCGAGAAGGAGGCTCAGCAGAAGTACCTCACCGAGGACTACAAGCATAGGCTTTCCAAGCAGAGGGAAGACCTACGGGAGTGCAAGGCCAGGTACCGAAACCTGGATGCTCAGCGTGCTGAGATGGTCAGCCAGCTCCAGGCCATGATGCAGTCCCACTGGAATGAGGCCCTCCAGCTCTTTGCCACCAGCAGCGCTTCCCTCCAGCCTTCGCCCAAAGCCCCGCACCAGGAGGCTGAAGCAGACCCCAAGTTGGAATTTCTGCCCCCCGCACAAAAAGACCCTAAAGGGGGAGACTCTCTGCAGCAACACAAGCGTTCATTGCACGTATCCGGCTCAGGGACCATAGTTTGAGGACCCCTGATTTAGTGCAATATAAAAAATGCAAATAATTTTTCTGCGGACCACCAGTGGTCCATGGACCACTAGTTGGTGACCACTGTTCTAGAGGGCAGGAGCAATAGCAGAAAAAGCCCTTCCTCTGGACCCTGTCAGTCGGAATAATCAGGCTGACAGCATCCACAGCATGTGTCCTCTGCCGAGACGAGTGGGGTGGGATGAGAGAGTTCCCCACTTCCTAGTGTAGGAGGGTGAAAAGTCATTTTCTCCACACATTTTTCTTGCCCAGTTTTGTTGGCAGCTAAGGAAACCAGATTTACCAAAAGGGTTCTTAGTCACTGAGCCTTCTTTTAGAATATAAAAAGACCTTTTTAATAGACTGCTAAGGAAGAGCAGTCTATATAACTACTAAAGAAATTACAGTTGAAAACATTGTACGCTTATTTTGCCACTGTTTTAGTCACTGGATTCCTTAAAATTAATATGGCATCTGTAACTCTTCTCAAATGTTTAAAATTGATTTGGGCCTTACCTACATATTTTTGAGTTGACAAAAGGATGGTTTAAACATTATGTCTTGTCTACACAAACAACCCCAATTATAGATCAGTGTAAATAGTATGGACTGTACTACTTGTGTTACGTCAGAATAATTATTCAGAGATCTGTTTTGCACACAGTTCATGCCCAGGCCTCGGTGTCCCCAGCAATGTCCCTCACTTGCTGTGCTTGCTGTCTGTTGGTTGTAACAAACAACAACAACAAAAAAAAAGTACAGACTTTTATCTGCCTCATTTGATGAGAGCTCCATTGCCTCTGCCATGACAGATGTGTCTCATCTCCAGGGTAACCCCATCCTTCTTTTCCAGGAATACCTATATTAAAGACATATTGTTCAGAACAGAATTTCTTATGCAAGCAACTTGATCAGGGCATTACCTGAGAAAAAGCAAGTTGCAAAATTGCAAAGAAATTTAGGTGTGGCAGAATCAGGAAATGCTGAAAAGTACTGTGCCCCCATGAATCTCCTGGTAAGTTGCTCAAGATCTTCTCATCATGTATTGTTTTCCTCTCTCTCTCTCTCTCTCTCTCTCTCTCTCTCTCTCTCTCTCTCTCTCTCTCTCTCTCTCTCTCTGACACAGCTTTAAGCATGGTAAATTTAAATTTTTCCATAACTAATCTTGTTTTCCAGTCTTTCACAGAAGAGGAAGAGGTAATTGGAAGGTGAAACAGGTATTGCATGATTGAAGAAGTACAGGTAGTCCTCGACTTACAATCACAACTGAGACCAAAATTTCTGTTGCTAAGTGAGACATTTGTTAAGTGAGTTTTGCCCCATTTTAGAATCTTTCTTGCCACAATTGTTAAGTAAATCACTACAGCTGTTAAGCTAGTAACATGGCTGTTAATTGAATCTGGCTTCCCCACTGACTTTGATTATCAGAAGGTCACAAAAGGGAATCACATGACCCCGGGACATGCAACGGTCATAAATATGAGTCAGTTGCCAAGCATCTGAATTTTGATCACATGACCATTGGGATGCTGCAATGGTCGTAAGTATGGAAAATGGTCACAAGTCACTTTTTTCAGTGCTGTTGAAACTTTGAACAGTCACTAAATGAACTGTTGTAAGTTGAGGACTACCTGTACTTTACAAATCTGAAGATGACCTGGCTCTGGCTGGCATATTCTAAAAGACCAAACAGAATTGAAAAATATCTTGCAGACACATGATCTAAAAATAACCAAATAAAATATAATAGAAATAATTGGAAGAGCTTTTCTTATGGAAAAAACAACAACAACCTTGAATGTATAGGTAACAGAAGACATGAAAACACTGAAATTATGGTTGATCGTATCTGAGCCATGTAATGTCACACGCCCAGGTGCAGGGCAAACAAAATTTTAGGCTGCATTAAGAAAAGCAAAATCAGTTGTATTTTCTTAATTAATTTAAAGATTCACATGTGATTGGATCTGATTTACATACACTTCTCTATTTTTCATCCATTGCATGCATCAGGGGTGGGTTCTAACTTACCTCGCCGCCAGTTCGCTTCCTCACACGCTGCATGGGCGCGCACACGCACGCGCATGCTCAGTGCCAAAAACCCAGCTTCTGCACATGCGCAGAAGCAAAAAACAGCTTCTGTGCGTGCGCAGAAGCCAAAAACAAAATGGCACCGCCTATGGCGCCGCTGAGAGACCTGGTTCATGGGCGTGGCCAGCTGGCCATCGCTCCCAGTTCGGCGAGCAGGGGGGAAATTCCCACTACCGGTTCTATAGATCCAGTCCGAACCAGGAGCAACCCACCTCTGGCATGCATGCATACAGTAAAATATCAAATGTAAAATCCTGTGAAAAAATTAAAAAGGCTTGTGGTTTCTCCAGGGGAATATACAGTATTGTATAAATATTGTATATACTGTATTTCTTTAATTCTGTAATTCTTTTCACGTAGATAGCAACCTACATGGGATAATCATTTGGCCGTGGAATATAGAATAAAAGTTTTTTATGCAACTATTTTGAAATTTAAGTCTAGAGAAAAATTCATTTTCTAATGAAGTGGATATTATTTCATTATCAGTTAAAAGAACAATCATCTCACCAGTTCACACAATAGCTATGAGTAACAGGTGGAGAGGGTTCTCATCTTAGAAACCTGGAAGATAAAATCCAGTGTTTTGAGATTTTTGTAAAGTTAGCTTACTTTCAGCAAATGTTTGTAAGATACTTTGGAGGAATCTTGCTTTCTGTGAAGGGATGGCAGCCAAAAATTTAAACTTGTGCAACAGTCAACAGATGTTTGATTCAAGCATTTAGTTTTTTGGGCAGAATGCTTTTCATATAGGATAAATTAATCTAGAGCAAGTTCATACACAGAATTTTTAAAATAACGTCTCCCTGTCACTTGGTAGAAGAAACAAATAAACAGAAATATAGCAATATGATACTAAATATTATCATTTAAATAGCTTGTCATGTTTAAATAACCATATTACATTCTAACTTTTACTATATATTTGCTATTGGAAATATTTCAAGGAGAATAATACTCACAAATATGTGAATGTAATTGTAATAATGATGTTTAAGTATCATTTGAAAAAGCAATATTTTACTGCCACTTACCCATAAGAACCTGCCACAGAATTTTCCCTAAAATGTATGCAATGTAGGCTTGTGCTTCTCTGACAACTGCACAATATATTTGCTCATTTTCAGTCACTTCCAGTTTTTCCCAAAAAGATTGATGTTTCACATATCAAAAACAGAATACATCATTTTGCTGTTTTTCATTTAAAAGGCATGTGTGACTTCCAGTTTTGGAAATGCAAAACAGAATGAAAGCCGACAATTGAATGAATGAATATGGCCTATGTCTTTGAACTTGCTTTGATTAATATATCATTTGCACAGATCCAATTCTCCACCCTCTACTCCTTATCACCAACCCCTGGTGATCAGAGTTCCAGCAAATGAAAATTTTTGTCCAACTTTTTTGTACGGTGATGTAGCATCACTTTCTCAACATTATGTCTTCCTGATCATTTTAATCAGGGGTGAAATCCAGCAGGTTCTGACAGGTTCTGGAGAACCGGTAGCGGAAATTTTGAGTAGTTTGGAGAACCAGTAGCGGAAATTTTGAGTAGTTCGGAGAACCGGCAAATACCACCTCTGGCTGGCCCCAGAGTGGGGTGGGAATGGAGATTTTGCAATATCCTTCCCCTGGAGTGGGGAGGGAATGGGGATTTTGCAGTATCCTTCCCCTGGAGTGGGGTGGGAATGGAGATTTTGCAGTATCCTTCCCCTGCCACGCCCACCAAGCCACGCCCACCAAGCCACACCATGCCCACCAAGCCACGTCCACAGAACTGGTAGTAAAAAAAATTGGATTTCACCACTGATTTTAATTATATTACAATCTAACAACTAGTACTGGGAGTAACAGTTGTAGATCCATACAGTATGTCTGGAAAGCATCACGTTGGAGGAGACTGGTATAGTGCTTAAAATGTCTCATCAAGATTGGGGAAAAAAGCTTTCTTTTTTTATCCATGTAGTTTTCTGAGTCATCTTCATGGCTGAATATTCTAATTGTTCTTTCTCCATCTAATTTAGGCTAACAAACTGTTGTGAAGCTAAAAGTGTTTGCAATACTCTGAGCTTCTTGGACAAAAGATGGGATACTGTAATTGCAACAGTAAAAATGGGTGACCCTATAAGGCAAACATATTCTGATAGATAAGTATTAGGCATTCCAAGCATAAGCCAATATTAAGCATTATTTAGTCTTGTTGTGTCTGGTAGATACTTAATTTTTATCCTTAAAGTAAAGGGTTTTGGAGTTGTTTAAATAATATTAAATATTATTATTTTCCTTGTACATAATAATTGAAACTATACTCAAATTTCTTTTGTGTTCCTTATTTGTAACTTCTTGTATTTAACTTTGCTTTTACTTTTTTAATCCTGCCAATTTCTGTTACTTCTTCCCTCCTTTTTTATATGTGTAACAACAAGAAAACAAATCAAAACCACTGGTGAAGAAAATAAACACAAAAACACTGGTAAAATCAAGTTTGTGTTAAAAATTATACTAAGTGCTCACTTCAATCATGTGTCTGGTCTAATCAGGTATATTTTGAAAGAAACTACACTATACAAAGATAATAAATAATAAAATGATTCTTAAACTGAGCTAGGCACAGCTAAAATCAACAGTGATTTATTTAATGGCAGAAACTACATACAAAGTAAAGTATCTCTTAAAAGAGATTGTAAAGCACAAGATAAAATTAATGCATGCAAATGATTTACTCCTAACATACTAATTTCCTAATCAAAAGGGTCAGAGTGATCTTGAGACTGAGAATGCAATAAAAAAAACATATAAGGGAAAATGTTATTGTAAATGGGAATTCTGGTGCTCACAACATGCAATATTTCTAGAGATTTCAATTATTGTGTCTTGGAATGGTTGATTGTGGTATATACAGAGGGGAAGATATTCTAGACGTTATGTATTGAATATATATAGTTGTGTTAAGCCCAGCTAAAGTGAAACTAACCTTTAGATGACCCTAACTATTAACTTCACCCTGCTAAAGTGAAACTAACCTTTAGATGACCCTAACTGTTAACTTCAACTGTTTTGGAGGGAAACTTAGAACATTCATATTTGGGTGGGCTCTTTCTAGTATTATGATTGGTTAAGGTCCTGTGGGCCCATAGTATAAATTACAGGGATTTGCCTGTTGTTCCTCAGTTCAGTTCAGTTTGAGTCAATAAATGCTGTTGTATCTATGCTGGTCTGTTCTTGCCTATTGCAGCCCACTACACAATACTAGACATATCTTAATCCTAAATCATGTTCAGAATCTAGCACAAATTATCACTGTTTTCAATTAGCAAGTGGCTAGTATTGTTGAACCAACAACAAACAGTGTGATCTACATAGCCAGCGATTTTAATTTATATATAAGTTAAAAATTTCCAAGAAAGTCTGACACAATCACGTTTGCCTTCAAAAGAGGAAATTTGGGATGGAAAAATAATAATAATAACCAGAATGGAAAAGAGGAAGTTGAAAGGGGCAGTTAAGAGTGTCCAGAATCTCTGAATTGCATGTGGCCTTTTCAAAACCACAATAATATAAACCTACAGAAAGAATAACTGATGTTCACAAAAGGCACCAAATACAAGAGGTTAAGGAAGACAAGTAGATAACTAGGGATTTAAAAATATGTTTTAATAATATTAGATGCAACAACACAAAAACCTCAGAAATAAAAAACAGACTAAGGAGGTAATTAAACTACTGAATGTGAAAAGTGAAAAAAGACTTCTGATGCAGAACAAGGCAACTGTGGGCAATAATTCATTGCATCTTTCTTCACTGGAGATATCAGAAATTAAGCTATCTGATGAATGGAGGCAAGCTATAGTGAGAAGTGATGAAGATCTAGATTCCATTGAAATGAAAACATGCAAAATGACAGATCCAGGTGGTATCAATCTGAGGGTTCTCGAAGAACTCAAAAAATGTGAAATTGCTTTTATGAAATGTGAAATACCGAGGGACCAGGAAAGGGATCTTTGGAATGTGGTAGATGTATATTCGTTTGTGCACAATGTATACTCTGTCCAAAAATTTTATCCACATACATGATATAAATGTACAACCATTAAAGTAAAAAAAAAAAACCCTCAGATCAGTTAAAAGTAAATTTAAGAAATTAATATGAAGAGCATAAAACCAAAATAATTGAAATGAAAATTACCAGCAGCCTAGCAAAAACACTGAAAACAGACAGATTCTGTTTGTAGAAGTTGGCCCTGTGGCTTACCAAGACCCAAACCACAAAAGGGCATTAGCCAATTCAGGACCCACATCACAGAAGACTATTCAAGAAGATGAGGTTGTGATTCTTTACTGTCACCAGAGCTTCCTACTCTAAATAAATCCACCAATCTATGCTGAATAAAGGCTGCCCTGGACAGAGCTTGATCAAGCTTAAAGTCATGAGATCACAAGAACCGTCAAATCACAGACCTTCTCCTTCAGCGTGAGAGTATATCCAGAGTACATAGGAACTAGTGCCAAGGCCAATAGTTTCTAGATACATATATATTTTAGGATTCCACCTAAGTTGTTTCATCTTATCCAGTACCACACAGCAAACAATATCTGATATTTCCAAACACCTTCTCCCGGTGGTTTTATGTGGCTGTTGAACTGATGGGAGTGGGGGGAGAGCAGAGACCGGTATCATTCTGGAGAGGTCAAGGGCTCAACTGTTCATCCTCCACTAATATTACCTGGAATTGTCCAATTAGAAAGGACGGAAAACACTATAAAACTGTGCCAGCCACTCCCAACACTTACAGTCAGGGTGGTAAGATTCCATGGATGATGGTATTGGAAACCACCGAAAGGCCTAAAACAACCAGAAAAGCAACTTATTTATTTATCTCTTTCAAAAGGCAACATATTTATTTATCAATCCATTATGCCCAATTCTTACATTCTAGAGAGAATAGGGATCGGAGAGATTATTTGATTTGTGTTACTTTAAAAAAAAATTTTTTTTGTATTTTTGGATTCACTACCAAAGGAAAAAAGAGGAGGAGAGAATAACTTGGGATGATTCCTCTGTTGATTTGGTGGTAGGGGAAGATCTCTATCTCTATATCTCTATATTTCCAAGCCTGTGGTTGAATAGCAATTCAGAGAGAAAACTCATGAATACTGAGAAGGATGCACTTCTATCCACTAGTAGCAGATTGCAGATTGCAATTTCCTAAAGTTGGGAGAGAGAGAGGGAGAGAGAGAGAGAGAGAGAGAGAGAGAGAGAGAGAGAGAGAGAGAGAGAGAGAGAGAGAGAGAGAGAGAGATTTTCAAGGGGTAGGGTATCCCATGTAGCTGGTTGCTTGCTATCCACTCTTTTATTTATTTAATTTGCTATAGCTCTGACTTTCCGACAGTACAGTTTACTAGTTGCTTAAGAGTTGCTTTGGAAATAAGAACTTGATGCCTTTCTGAATTCACAAGGGCCTCTTTGGAAGGAATCTTATAATTTGTGAGACTCTCATTATATGATATTACAGCCAGATGGACTTGTTGTGACATAATGTGACTGGGAGAACTTGCTCCTCTTACAGTGGGCCATGTCACTTCTCTGTCCATGTGATTTGAAAATCTCAACCTGGGCCTTGAAGTGACATGATTACCCTAGCAAGTATCAAGCTTGGGTCAAGCTGGAATCAATGTGCTTTAGAGGGGAAACTCTGATTGCTATCTTCCATATTGTACACCTTAAGCAGAAACAAGATATACTTGCTTAATCTGCATACTGTGTTCATTACTGCAAAGATTAGGATACTGAGATTCAATGCTATTAACAATCCAAAGGGCACTGAAGATGTCTCCTTGAATGGGGATGAAACGTTTGCAACCAAATCGCCAAGCTCCGGAGCTCAAACCAACAACAGAGAGAGGGAGGGAGGGAGGGAGGGAGGGAGAGGGAGAGGGAGATAACAGCATGATCAATTGTAAGTTGTCTTCTAATTAAGACCTTCTTTGCTGAGCCACATTACAAATATCACTAGTTATGGAAGTTTGCTTGTCAAAATTCCTCTTAAGCATCATCTATGAGGGTGAGAACACTTTAGCCCACAGGCTTTATAATGTTAAGTCTTGTCTCCATGGTTTTATATTTAATTGCTCCAGTCTGTTCTTGGCTTCTTTGTATGAAATTTGTGGCTTTTACCATGTTTACTATGTTTTAATATATCACTTGGATGGACGGGTCAAGTGTGTCTCTGAGTTTATTTTATAAAGAAATAGAGCATATTTTCGTCAAAGAATCTTAAATCTGGAAGGGGGTCATTTTGCCCATCAAGTCCAACTTCCATGTCCAGTGCAGGAACCAAAATTAAAGCATCTTTGACAGATGTCTGTCTAGTTTTCACTTGAACCCATTCAGTGAAAGAAGTCTCCCATTTCTTTGGAAAATTTCTCTGATGAATTACTCTTAGTGTTAGGAAGTTTTGCATAACATTAAAGAGAATCTACCTTTCTGTAATAAACCTTTTATTTTGCATCCTCTACAATGGAATGATCTTCTATTGCATGGCATCAAATACTTGAAAAATCTATTGTACCTCCTTTGAGTTCTCTGTTCTCAGAGCTAAACATTTTCTTTCCACAGAATTGTGTTTCCAGTTTCTTCCAAGTTGTCCTTCTCCATGCCTATTCCTGTCTAAATGATGTAGAGCTGGATCCTTTTGCCTTCCACAAGCAGAAGGGTTCACTCTGTCCTTTAGACACGAAGGAAGAAGGCCATTTCCCTTTGTACCAGAAGAAGGATGGGTCTTCTGAATGGAATTCCTCTGCAGAAAAACAGAGTCAGTCCATTCTATTACTACTTTTTTCACCACACAAATGTGAATGTAAAGATTCCCTTCTATATTGCAGTGTTCCATATGTGGCATATCCTCGGTACTTAGTATGGAAATTACCAATTTGGTCTTTGGTGTTCTTGAATGTGCTGCTTGCTATTCATGGATTCAGGATGATTAACTTGTTTGTGTAACTTGCATTTGGCTGTCTGCACATCACATGAGCCACAGGAGAGGAAAGAAAGCATCTGCTTCTATTTTAGAGGCAAATGAGACAAAATCACAAGGCACTGGGGAATGGGGAGCGGGTGAAAAATAGTCAGCCTTCCTTCAAGAATGTAAAACAAACCACAATTACCTTAGTGCTTTCATTGGAAAGCAGCAGGTGAACACAAAATGATATTAACACCTGCCATCTCTTCCAACCACATGGACATTGTCTGGATGAAATAGACTGGGTTTCTCAGAGATGCCTATGATTAAGGTGGTACAATGAGATTGTTAGTTTCTTGCATGCTGTCATGCTAAGAACATTTCTTAACTAGCAACTCTTTTGTTTTAAATACAGACACCCACAACTTTGCAGAAGACTATACTGTACTTACTAAACTGTCCCAACCTTGTGAATTATCAGCACAAATTAATGTACATTTTTGTTTTCCAATACCAGTGCTATATGCACTTAACAAGAATGTTGGGTGAAAGTGTTGGAGAGAAAAATCTGGTTAGCTTTTCAAAAGTATAACTTGGGCTAGGCAGTCCATATATGGTGAACATAATTCTGCATTTTCACCAGAGTTTCCATAATTGGCTTTAGTTGGGAAATGCAAGGCCAGACCTCCTTGTCACCAATGCTTAAAATTTTGAAGGCAAGGCCTTTTGAAAAGCAGACAGAGGCTGCTCATGACAAAGAAACAAAGATGTCTAAATATCCTCAAAAACTGTGCCAAGGACCAACTGATTGTGGAAACATAGCGCCAACATTTCCAAACCATGTTGTGAATTACTAAATGCATTGGCTATTGCTGAGGACAAACTCTTCCAGCCTGAGCTACTCTAGCAGCAACCAGCATTCCTTTGCTTGCTCGGAAACTGGGAAATTACAATCTAACACATCTGGATTTGCTAGACTGAGGAAGGTTATTTTAGTCTAAGAAGATTGTTTTTGTAGTGACTGTGCTCTAGTTGCTTTGAACAGAATTGCAGAAAATCACCAAGTGATATTTTTACTGGTGTTTGCACAAGTCAAGAAAGACAATGTTGTAGGAGAGTGAAAATGAACATTCAGCCTGGCAGCAGAATAAAAGCATTAGCCGGCCCCCTTCTTAAAATAATCAAAACATTTCCATTGTCATAAGTCACCAGACTTATTTGCCAATGGAAAGAATGTGTTCCTACACAAATGAGAAAGAAATAGAGGAAGCTAAATGTAGGAAGAGACAGGGATTTCTGTCAAAAAAGTAATAAATCCAGGCTGCATCTGCATCTAACAATTGCCTGAAAATAAAAGAACTTCCAAGTCACTCTACTGGCCTCTGCCAAAAGAAATGGCATGATATCCAGATGTGAACCTTTCAAATTATGTCCTCGCTTTTCTGGTTTTCATTGCTTCCAGAACTGCAATATAGTGTCCACACAATTTGTTCTTTTAAAGTGCACATTGAAAAGAAACCTGATATTTCCAGTCCGTACCAGAAGGCCAGATAGATGGTAATATATTTAGACTTCTATAAATTTATTTTGACCACATCAGTTGCCCTATTCTACCTTTGCCTCTTCCTTCCTCCTGAGGTAGCCATTTTTAGCCACTTACAATAAACCAGATCCTAGAATTTCAAAATACTGCAAATACTGATTATTACCATATAATAAACTTGCCGAGACCTCCTAATATCTGAGGTTTGTTAACAAAGAAATGCTATTTTCTGCACAAAAATTTTAATAATGAGATGAGCTAAAACAGATAAAGGAATTGAGATTATACTTTGAATTGTTATCTACTAGAACATTGGTAATTGCTTTATGTGTCTTTTTTTCTCCTCAGAATTGTTGTCTGGGCCGTGTTCTCCATTTCAATGTGGCAGGCAAAATCGGGTCCCTTCTCTGATGACAACTTTTTAGTGTCAGAAGTAAGGATCATACTACCTAATTGTTTCATAACATTAGCAATTTCCAGATGTTTGAGCTTCAACTTCCAGAATTCTCAGCAGTCACCTCTTGACTGGGGAATTCTGGGAACTGAAGTCCACATATCTGAAGCATGACACGTTTATGGCCTAATCAATGCCACTAATGTGCTAGGAACAGAACAAAAAATAAAATGTAAAACTTTATTCACTCAGACATGGGCAACATGAGGTCCAAGCTAGCTGTCCAACTACTTTTTTAGGGGGAAAGCCTCAAGAACCCACTCTAAATTTAATTACCATTAGCAGCCCTTTTGAAGTAGGACACATACAAAATAGGTTTAACATAGCTTCCTTAAAAATATCTTTATCCTAGCTCCACTGTACTCATCCACATAAGTGACGCTTCCACCTATCATAACATAGTTTACTCCCAATTTAGCTAAAAGCTGAATATCAATCATTTGGGTGATTTATTCTCCTGTGAAATATTTTTTTTTATTAAAGGAAAGGATATGTGCCAGTCATTCATTCACAACTATACAGGCAGTTCTTTTAATTCCAAAAGGGGACCATAGAAGTATAGGATGGGAAGTAAAGGAAAGTTGTGGAATAAGTGGCAAATGATCAGATCACAAATACCGTATTTTTCGGAGTATAAGACACACCTTTTTCCCCCCAAAAAAGAGGGTGAAAATCTGGGTGCGTCTTATACTCCGAATGTAGCCCTGCCCAGCCTCTCAAACAGAGGGTTCAGAGGCTGAAAAAAGCCTCTGAAATGGAGCTTCAGAAAAAAAGCCTCTGAAACGGAGCTTCAGAAAAAAAGCCTCTGAAACGGAGGTTTCAGAGGCAGAAAAAAAAGCAAGGCGCAGAGCTCACAACCAATGAACCTGTTGCTAAAATTCACCTCTGAGAACAGCTGATTGGGGGTATTCCAGGAGCACAATCCATCCGCCAATCAGCTTTTTTCTTATTTTCCTCCCCAAAAACTAAGTTGCGTCTTATACTCCGGTGAGTCTTATACTCTGAAAAATACGGTACTTGAAATGTCAGTCATTTGAAAATCTGTTAAAAGGAGAGGTGTGTGCTTAGTGTACTTAGTCTGTACCCTTGCTATAAAAATATGGTGTGTTACGTGCACAGAAATGGCAAATCCTTACAGTATCAGGATGTATCACTGTGTATTCAGATCAAGAAGCAAGGAACGGAAACTAATCAAGGAGAGAAGCAACCTGGAACTAAGGAGAAATTTCCTGACAGTGAGGACAATTAATCAGTGGAATGAGTTGCCGCCAATTGTGAATGTTCCAGCACTGGAGGTTTTTAAGAAGAGGTTGGGCAACAATTTGTCTGAAATGGTATAGAGTCTCCTGCTTGGGCTGGGGGTTGGATTAGAAGTTCTCCAAGGTCCCTTTCAATTCTGATATTATGTTATTCCATTTGGGATGCTACCTCCTTCATCTCAGCAGTACAGGCAAGTGTGTATATACAGTATGTTCCCTTACTGCAGAGTTCCCCAAAGTGATCAATATTAATCCCCAAGGGCTGATATAGAGGTTGATTATTACTGTTGTTGTTTCTGTTATTTATAGTACTGTTAACTTCGCATTTATTACATTATTTTCATATAGTAAATGTTGGGGGGGTGTCGATGAACAATCTGAAATGTCATGAAGGGGTCAATAAGCTGAAGAGTTGGGGGACCCTGCCCCATTGGGAATAATAACACAGGTTCTTGTTCATAAACCAGAAAAATACAAGGAGAATTTGCTTATTTTAGATTTGCTTGACAGTTTCATGTCATAAATCAGAAAGTAACAATTTCCAGTAGATGGAGAAATCATTTGATGAGGTTGTCTATCAAGGTTTTTTTTTTCTCCTGAAACCAATATTTCTTGGATCTCTTTAAATAGCTTTTAGTTGCTATCTCATATTGAGCTTGAAACTGTGAGAAACAATTTGAATGATCTTCACAGACATAATTAATAAGGAACTTAATGAGTCAGTGTCTCAAACTGCTTACTTGCATGTAACCTTTGTTCTTTTGAACTTCCTTTTTTTTCAAAATACACTTTTCTTAGAGTCCTTTCTCATGATCAAAGCAGTGCTGCCCACCAGTCTCTGAGCCAGAACAAAATTGGCTGGCTGTCTGTGTCCCAACCCAAACACAAAGCCGACAAATGGTGCTGTTTCTGGTGTAAGGGGCACATTAAGAATATGGGTTGACGTCTCTTGACTTCATCTCCTTTCTCTCCCATCATTAGTCAGTAGGAAAACATTTACTGATCTTGTCAATTGAGGATGGGGCTGGAAGAAAAGGAAAATCTGATAGATAATTAGATTAGCACACATAGGCATCTACATAGATGGCATAGGAAATGGCCTTGAAGGACAGGAGGTAGAGTCACTAACCAGGGAACATATTGATTGCATGAAAAAGAAACCCACTCTTCACCCATAGTGAAGGATAAGGATGTCTTTCTTGCAACAGTTCTGAAAAATAATTCATCTGAAAATCCATCCTTCCCTAGTTCCCAGGACTCCATGTATAACCCTGCAATTTTATAACTAAAACTGACAACCTGAATGAGCCACTATTATATTGTAGCTTTTCATTTTTTTCTTTTATTTTCATAGTTTACTAAAATATATTCTGAAAGAGATGAATAAGTGATTGAAATATTTTCACCTACTTTTGAAAAAAATGAATTAGAATATTTCAAACAGATAGCAATATTACTTTCAAGCCTATAACATTTTTAGACTAAAACACACAGTTCTGCAGTGTTCATGATATTCCGGATATCCGGAACAATTACCATAAAATACAGGGTAACTTTCCTATTCTCAATTATTCCATCTGAGATTAACTGTTAGAAAGAGACTGCATAGGATGCTATGTGATCATAATATAGTTAGAAAGTTAGAAAGAGACTGCATAGGATGCTATGTGATCATAAGCAATTTTAATCACATAGCATCCTATGCAGTACTCTTAAGTACTATATAACTGAAAAGGAATGCTACAGATCAAAGAAATAAATAGGAATGTTACAAATCTCTGCACTCCCAAACTATTTCATAGAAAAAGGAAACTATTAATCTGGGTTCAGACAATACGGTAAGCTAAAATCTGGTTGGCTTGGTATGCTATATGAGCCCAGCCAAAATAATTTATGGCCATTATATTCTAAATAGCCAAGTAATATGGTTAATTTGGTAAGCTGTGAATTAGCCAAGGCAGCCTTAATGTGTTATCTAGTATATATGCATATAAATAAAATATATAACCTGCCTTAAACCTGAAGATTTCTGGGTATCATACAACACATTAAAAAATTAAATAGAGTACTAGAACAGAACAACATCTCAAACAAAATACGAGGAGTATCTGCAATTGAATCAACTGGGACCACAAGCAAAAAAACAGTTTTAGTTACTTATGAAATTTGAAGAGGGTGTTGTAAGGAATATCCTTCTGGGTTCAGTTCCAAGTGGGGAAAAAGACACTGGATTCACGGAAGTTGCTTTGTTGGGTGAGGAGAAAAGGGAGGAAAAGATGCTGAGTCTCTTGGTTTTATGACCTCTGTTGGGCCCCACCTCTTAGTTTCCTGTTCCTGTGTATGTAATGCACTCCAATTGGCTGTCAGACTCCCAGGGGCATGCTGGGGCAACTCTTGTGGGCTGTCCTGAGTCCCAGGCTTGGCTGATGTAAGCTTCCCAGGTCCCATGTGGTGTAATGAAAGGGCTTTGGGCAATTCCTAATATGGCTCTGTCTGAAGGAGGTAGATCTTTGTTATGTATGTTTCCTTTCTAAAAGCATGTTTCTCAATTTCTCTAGGGATATTCTATATAATATTCTGCCTTTTTAATATTTCCTAGGATATTTCATTTTTCTAGGAGAGGGGTGGGTGCTAACTTCCTACAAGGGCATAGCAGGGGTGAAATTCAGCAGGTTCTGACAGGTTCTGGAGAACCGGTAGCGGAAATTTTGAGTAGTTTGGAGAACCAGCAAATACCACCTCTGCCTGCCCCCGGAGTGGGGTGGGAATGGAGATTTTGCAATATCCTTCCCCCTGGAGTGGGGTGGGAATGGAGATTTTCCTTCCCCTGCCACGCCTACCAAGCCACGCCCACAGCCATGCCCACCAAGCCACGCCCACAGAACAGGTAGGGAAAAAATTTGAATTTCACCCCTGGGGCATAGGCTATATTATAATCCCACCAAGGGGATAGTGTTCCATAAAGTGGCAGCTATCTGCTATCTTAACTGCCCCCAATGTACTCTTTGAGGAGAAGGAAATTCTCGGCAGATTCTCCCTAGATATCAGACCAGATGGGCAACTTCAAATCTGACAAGACACTGCTCTATCCCTCAAAGAAGTATGGATTATCTCTTGGATCTCACTGTTCATGCCCCACCAGGAAGGACATGTATCAAGCCTACAGAGGGTAGTATTCAAACCAGAGAAAACCTCATCCACTTTCTTGGGTTCCATCAGTTCAAATGAATCTGAGATGACCATACAAGATGCCACCTTACTCATGGGCCCTAATGGAACTATAATAATTGTAAATGCTATAATTCCTGGGCCAGAATCTTTGTAAATACTCTTGAGAGCAGCAATGTCTGACTTACTCTTAGTAACTTATAGTTTCCTATTAGAAAGACTTTAAAAATAAGATAGCTTTGTCTCCTATAATACAGTAGGATAATTGATTTAGCCCACAGAGTGGCTCCAGAACTATGTTGCTTCTAAATTCCTGCCTGGATAAAAGCTGATCTTGCATCACCCAACTTCCCTCTTCAATCTTGCATATCTGTTTTGTTTTTATCTCTGCTTCTGCCCAGTAAACTTCAATTCTTTGTAAAATCATCCCTCTCTCAGCCCAGTTTGCCAGATGGAATCCAGATTTTTTTTCAGGCATGCAGGGAAGAATGAGGCACCCTTCAACCCATTCTTGTCCATGTAAAAATCCTTTATCCTGATGAAACTGAGGTAAAATCTGCAGGACACTTAAAGCAAGTGGATGTGCTGGAGTCAATTGAAAGGAAAATTGGAGACTCGTATCTCTTCAGCCCCAGATTAAACATGGGAATTTCCAGTAAACCAATAAGCAAGTACATGGTAAACTGAATCAACATGGAATTTCTGAGTATTGTTACTTGGCTAGACAAAAATAAGTATCTAGTTAGCATAGTTTTATGTGTTTAAGTCTGCTTTATTTACAGTCTCTATGTACGTTCAGCCTATTTCATTAATCTGGGATCTCAGTACAAAAATGTTCTCGTCTTCTTATAGCTTCATACCATCTTGGATCTACCCAGGATCTTATATGGTCTGGTGTGGTATGGTATTAGGTGTCCTTAGTATTTAAAGTTAAACCACTTGACCCTACTACAATTTCAGATCACACTTCTGTAGAGTTTCTAGTCTCACTTGACTATAATTTAAAAACATATTTGAAATGGTCCCTCTTGAACAATAAAGATTTCATTGAGCAGATGGAACAGGAGATGATAGAATTCTTTTGTAGGAAAACATAGTTACATCACCATCTCTGGTATGGGATATTGTAAAAGCCTCATTTCAAGGTTGCATTCTTGCACATGCTTCTTATAAAAAAGCAACACTTACTTAAAGTTAAATCCCAGGAGTAGAATGTTGAGGAATTGTTAACCTTTTATGCATTCCATCCATCTTTGGAGTGATCTGCTAAATATGAACTCAACAAGCTTTACACTTCCAAAACAGAATTTCTGTATCAGGCAATGATAAAGTAACAGGAAGTGGGGTAAATCTAGTGAGATACTGGCTTTTAGGCAAGCAGAAGCAAACACTGGACTCTCCAATGGGTGTCAAGGATGTACTGAACGTTATTCTCTCCTTGTCTCTTAAGCATCCAGGGCAGGGTTTGAAAACAAAAACTCTTTGGAACCTCAGGAGTCGAAACAAGGATTCAAAATAAAATGCCTAATCAGGAAGGTAAACTGATCTGGCCAACAGCCTCTCAGCCGTGGATATGTAAGCAACTTCTTACTTGTATGGGCTCTGGATTCCATTCTTCCCTCTGAGGAAGACTTTCCAACTTGAGGTACCAGCATTCCTGTCTGCCTAGGCAATGAGTCAAAACATAAAAGGATGGGGGAGCTTATTTGTACAGGTTTGATTTGTGTGCTTTCTTTATAGGTTTCTAATTGTTGTCTTCTGGCATCTACTGCTCCTTCCTGCCTGCTCCATCCCCCAGGCCTGCTCCTTCATCAGAACAGCTGATATGAATTGGAGGGAATTCATACTTTGTTGTTGTGGCTTATTCACAAAGAAGCTTTTCCTTTCACATGAATAGCTTTTTCTGACTAAGATTTTCGTTGGGTAAATTACAACTCTCATGGGGAAATTTAATGGAATTCTTAACAATTTTCAGGCTAACTGACTCTATTGAAATCCAGACAAGTATAGAGATACTTGTATGTTTGGGAAAAATTTCAGATTGGGAATAAGTTTCACTTCTGATACATCTTAACCAGAGGGACCAGATTATTGCCCCCAAATCCAACCCATATTGCCAGCTGGTACAAAAGTGTATCATAATCAAGCTGCTGAGAGATCCAGTGGAGTCCAAAAACTTCTGACATGGCTTCAACTAAGGTGCCCCAAAGCAGTCTCAATAACCTATTCTAGTTGAAATCCTGATTGAAAAGAATCCAATAAATTTGTTTAATATTGTGCAATAACTTACATTACTATACTATTATAATAATACTGTAATAATATCCTTTAAGTATTTTGTAATAATTGTTTTTAAAAACACATATAAAAACTTTTGTAAAATTTAAAACTGAGTTTGATTTATCTAAATTATTATGTATTATTTTATTTAGCATATGGCATATCATATATGGTCTAGCAATATATATTAACATTTCACCTAGATTAGTAAAACACAATAAAATATAGATGTTAAAAAGATCTCTATTCAAATACCAATGTCTAGACTCTAGACCATCTAACCATTGAAGCGCAGCATCATTTATATTAAAAAAAAAAAAAAACCAGATACTGAACTGGTATCTTCCTTCAGCTTATAATCAATCACAATGTGATCTACAGTTTGACATGAGATCCTGCAGTCGCATTGAGGGGAGGATGCTATGCCCCATTTATACGGAGAGTCCCAGCACATGCCGTGTGAGGTGCGAATCCTATTCACGATTGTTCATTGCTGACGTGGTAGCTGAAGTTCAAAGCCTGGCACCTTTTTTGTGGGGTCACTTATATGTTTTCCTATAACTGGGCATTCAGCCAGCCATTTGGCTTTCCATTGGGAATTGATGTTAAAGTTGTTGGGCAGATGTTGCGCAAGTGCCAGTGGGGGCTTTCTGGATTTGAGTCTTCTGGCTGGTAAATGAGGAAGGTCGGCATGCACTGGTAGGAGTGAATTGTTCATAATTTTTTCTGTATTCTCTCATTAGTATATCTTGCCTTCATAAAGCTGGCGGTGCTATATGGCTCAGAACAGGAAGCCAGCAAGTCGGAATGGTTTTATTACATCTGCTTATAATCCTCATGGTGTCATTGAGTCTGGCATCTAACTTAGTACTATGGCAGCTGTTAAGCCTTACAGGGGCACAGTATTCTGCTGCAGAGTAGGCCAACTGTAGTGCTGATGACCTGAGGGTGGTAGCTGAAGCTCCACACATAGTTCCACATAATTTCTGGAGTATGTTGTTCATACTGTAGTATTGATTTTTGCCGCTGTGTTCTCTAGGTGTATCTTATAGGAGAGTTAGATTTATCTAAAAGTCCTTCTTGATACTTCATGCAGCTTAGGCTTTTATTAAGTGGAATATTGGGTGCCGGTGCCATTGCTGTTCCTAAAGCATTTACATTTGCTAGAAAGTTTGAAAGTTCCTAAAATCTTTTAGAAGAAGCTGGAAGTAGATGATGAATCTGAAATTAGTTATTTATGCAATTTTTGGAACAATGTGCTTGAATGTCCCATTCTTGTAAACCACTGGAAGATACTTTAAAGAAGTGAAAATGGTTTGTTTTCACTTTATGAGGCAGAATTTATTATTTCAAGGATATAAGACTTTCAAAAATGTTTGATAAGCATTGTTTGGAAACACCGTATGACTGGAGATGCAATTCAGAAGCTGAAATATCAACTCTCAACTGGATCGTCCTACTACTTCTATGAGTCTTAGTTTTAATTAATATAGTTTGGTTTTAGTATAGTTTTGAGTTAAAAATTACAGCACAATTAACATTATTCTACAGCAATCACTATAGCATATATGCATATATTCTGCTTGACTGCAGAATATGATAAAATACCAAGGACGGGATCAGAGGAATTATTACATGACACTGAAAAGGGAATCGATACTTGATTTCCAGCAGTTAATGAGTTTCATATAATAAAGTAACTTTATTTAAAGTAACCAGGAGACAAAACCCCAAGGTAGAAGCCCAGCACCCTAAGAAGCCAGAAAAAATCCTTATAAATTGTCTCCTACAAAACTGTAAGATTAGGAGTTTTTTTTCTCTCTCATCTTTTTCATACTCTTCCTTTATACTTTTTCTTGTGGCTTTCTTAAAAGAAAACATGCCCATGCATGATCACGCACATGCAGACTCTTAAGTGACCTGAGGTTAGATAGGCCCTAAATCCACATGTGAATTTGATGAGACCACTTGGCAAGAAAAGAGAAGGTTTGGTTTCCTATCTTCTCAAAGCAATGTCTTCTGGTATTTAAGGAACAAATAATATTTGCCTTTGGCTAGAAGGGATGGGATAATTTTCTCAGGCAAATTCTGGCACTTCTTCAAATGTTTGCACCATTCCAACCATAATCATAATAGCAAGAAAGAAGTATGCCATTTTCCGTTCTGGCTGATATTTTCTTGCAACTGAATGGAGAAAAATGATTTCTGTATGACAATCCTGGGGCAGAGGTGGGTTCCTCCCGGTTCGTACTGGGTCGCCCGAACCGGTAGCAAGGCGCTGGTGACGTCATGATGGCGTCGTGGACCCGCCTTGGTCGGTGCTGGTCCGTGGGCGCCGCCATTTTTTTCCAGGAATTTTTGGCGGCTTTTTTTTCCGTTTTGGGCTGTTTGTGCTCTGCTGCTGCTTTGGAAAGGGCCCTCCCTCCCACCCCCCAAGGTGAAGGCTGTCCTTTATTCTTCGCCCGAAGCACAGCTGATCAGCTCCTCAGCTGTGTTTCGGGCAGATTGTAGTCACTGAGCATGCGCGGACACAGAATTGCACCGGGGGAGCGCGCGCGCGTGTAACCCTAAGCCACGCCCACAGAGTGGTAGCGGAAATTTTCGGAACCCACCCCTGTCCTGGGGCACTATCCAACTGGCTGAAGATTGAAATTTGTCAGTGTAAATAGAGAGGGATGGAAAGGACCTTGGAGGTCTAGAGGTCCAAACCCCTGCCCTGGCAGGAAGCTTTACACTCTCCCAGGAAAATGGGAGCGTTTTCTTTGAGAATTTCCAGTGATGGAGCATTCAAACTTTCAAAAGACAGGCTATTCCACTGCTTAATAGCTCTCACAGTTGGGGGATTCTTCTTTCCTATGATAACCATTCAAGTATTGAAGAGAATTGTCTCTCTTCTTTAGATTAAATGCATCCATTTCCTTTCACTATATGTCATAGGATTGAGTCTCCAAGTATTTTTGGCACTCTTCTCTTCACTGTTTCCAGTTCCTCAATGTATGTTTTGTATTAAACCAGAAATAGACACAGTAGTCTAGGTGTGGTTGGACTAGAACAGCAGAGAGTGAAAATATCATTTCCCATGATCTCAGCATTAGTAGACCTTTGTTGATGCCCAAGGCCATTTTAGAGCTTGCTTTTTTTTTTTGGCAGCTATAGCACACTGCTGGTTCATGTTTAATCAGTGATCTATCAGGATACCTAGATCCTTCTCACAAGTACTACAGCTGAGCTAGGAATCACCTTTCTTCTATTTAGGTGTCTTTTTTATTTTTCCTAAGTGCAGAAAACCAACATTTCTGCATTTTCAATGTTCAAATTTATCAAGATCCTACCCTAAAATGCTGCCAGTCACACAAGGGGCTTCTGATAATGAGCCTGAGATATTTATTGCAATTGTAAATCTTTCACCAAAGTAATACAAAGCATGCTGCAAACTCAAAGGTTTTTATATAGGAACAAGATTTTGCTTTTGCAAAAGATTGTGGAGAGACAAATCTCAAGTTCAGAAGATCCAAGAATAGTCCATTTCTAATCCAAGGATCCCATTAATCCAACATCAGCATACAGATAGAATCACAGGTAGGAAATTAGAATTTGATTTACCACAAAGATTCATCCGTGACTGGGAACAGAGACAATAGAGGCAAGATAAGGATCTGCTATGCAGACAACAAACCTCACAGAGGTAGTTTTCTGCTAACACAAGGGTGTGTGGACAATAGTGAGAAAAGGTGCTTAATTTAGGTGGAATTTAACCCTTTCTCCTGCAATTCCCATACATAAAATGATGCCGAAATGTAAGCGTTTAAAGCGTTTAAAATTAAAAACTTTTAAGAGAAATCTTGGTTGATCTTAACTCTTATGAGAAAGCTTCTTGATTGTTGGTACTTGAAGACTCAATGGTAAAATTTTGCATTAATTGGAATGTGTGTATAAACTTCCCTAATGCAGATAGGGATTGCGTGGGATCTCATGCCTATTCTTTAGCAATGACTTTTTATTAATGTGGACCTTTTAAAATATATTTTTATTAAACATGTAAACAAGAACATAAAAACTAATTTAGACTAGTATAAAGTAAAGAAGAAAAAAGAAAGCAAAGAAAAAAGTACAAAGAAAAGGTTAAAGAAAGCAAAAAATATAAAGAAGTGGTTTCTGATATTCTTCACAGTGGTTATAAGTCAACTATATTTCAATCTCTCTAAAATTACATCATATTACTCTTCTTTCTGTCATTTCTTTGGCAATGGCTTACTGACGCTTTCAGTCTGAATTCTTTAATGTCTCCAGTGTTTTGAAGGCAGTATCATGGAATGATTAATAGTATGGAATACAATCACCAAAGCATGGAATTTCCTTAAAGCTGTGTAGTAACTTTCATTAGTGCACTGGATTTTATGCTATCTTCAGAAATGCAGTTATGAATCATTGATATGAAAAGCTAACCATCTCAAACTCAATACTAATCTTCAGCCAGTTTAACATCCTCCATAGGATTTTGTTTCTTTCCATTCTTGATTAAGTGTTTTGATCTTTGCAGCCAAGTTTCATTGACCTAATCTACAAGCCTTTAGGCTCATTTCTAGCACCAAAACCTCTAAAGATACTCTACTTCAGTATAATCCAAAGTAGACAATTTGGTAATGGTGGTAGTGATAGAGCTATTTTTTATCATCTATATCTATCCTCCCTATAGCCAGGCATGATGATCATGCTGGCCTTTAAATGTACAACTCTGCGGAGCTTTAAAATCAACTTGGCTAATAATTAGAGATGTTGGAAGGAGAGTTTTCCTATCCTTATCTATGGCATCAGCAAGCCACATTTGAATACTGATGAATATGCTTGACAAATAGAACAGATGGTATCAGCAGCTTCACAACTTTCCCCTCCCTTACACAGGAACTAACATAGTCTAAGTTCCTACTATGAAAACCTGTGAAGGCTAAATAGCTCTCACTCATCACTTATCTTTCTCTGTATTTGCAGATGCCTAATCTGTGCACTTTAGCCTCTTTCTGAAAGGACTTAAGTGGTACAATTAAAATGCAAAGGGGCAGAGTCTACCTCAACTTCAAATGTTAAAGTTTAAAGGAGCACTGCCAGATATTATGAGTCTTGGGTTTTATTTATTCTATTTAAGAAAAAAAATGACTTCAGCTTCTTTAAAAAGGCAATATTTTTCATGGTGTTGTAGTCAACATCCCATGTGCACCTTGTTGAGAAAGATATTTAAATATGTTTGTATTGTTTTCTGTGGACTGGCAGATTTGTTTAACCAATTAGCCAAGATTAGGCAATGGGTAACTTCCATTATTACTTACTCAGATGCTCAGTAAGATTCTCCAGAAATGAGAAATTCTGTATAGCTTTCATGGAAGGGAACAGAAACACAAAATTGGCTGAACTGAGACAAAAAGAACTTTTTAAAGTTCTTTTAGTTCTTTAGAGCATCATTTCTTGTGTTTTGAGTGGAAAAGTAAGTATATTTTCCAGTAAGGTAGACTATGGTGTTTGGTTCTAAACCAAAGAATGTCCACACTGAAAACTAGAAGTATTGATAGGCAATATTGTTACAACCAACAGTGACCACAGGCACAGAATGATGTGGAGGTTATCATAGAGGTGAAAGCAGCATTGTGGCATCATGAGATAACCTCTGGCTCTTTTCTATGGCCATTGTGATGTTACATGCAGATCAGGGGTGAAATCCAGCAGGTTCTGATAGGTTCTGGAGAACCGGTAGTGGAAATTTTGAGTAGTTCGGAGAACCGGTAGCGGAAATTTTGAGTAGTTCGGAGAACCAGCAAATACCACCTCTGGCTGGCCCCAGAGTGGGGTGGGAATGGAGATTTTGCAATATCCTTCCCCCAGGAGTGGGGAGGGAATGGGGATTTTGCAGTATCCTTCCCCTGGAGTGGGGTGGGAATGAAGATTTTGCAGTATCCTTCCCCTGGAGTTGGGTGGGGATGGAGATTTTGCAGTATCCTTCCCCTGCCACACCTACCAAGCCATGCCCACCAAGCCACACCAAGCCCACCAAGCCACGCCCACAGAATTTTCTGCTTGGTATGGGTATCACACACCCACAACAATGTCATTTTTGTTTCTTCTTCTTTGAATGTACATTACATCTTCCCATCACACCAGATCTACTATAGAGAGTGTACTGCAGATTCCATCATTTAGGGAGGTACAAACAGAGCTACATTTGGTGGGCCTTCTTGGTTGTGGGGCCCCCACTGTGGAATATCCTCCCCCCTGAAGTTATGCTGGCACCATCACTCATGACTTTCTGAAGGTCCCTCAAGACTGGTTGTACCATCAGACCTGGGAATTTTCAAAGCTAGTCAAATAGCTTTGTTATTATTAATATCCCTTCACTCATTATTCATTTTTTGCTGCATTTTATATTTTTAAATATTTAATCACCATCATAATAATTGCTGTTTGTGAATTATTGCCTTTGAACTTCATTGTATGCCTCCCAGAGTCACTTGTTTTGTGAGATGGGCAACTATATTAATTTGAAAAATAAATAAATAAATATTCACCCACACACTTTTAGCAAGCTTTTCATTTCTTGGGTCATGGATTTCCATTCATTTGTAGTAATTCTTCACATAGAATTCAATTCCAGCTCTCTCTTGTTGCATCTGTTTGTTTTGAACAATTTTCAGTATCATATTCCCATAGGATTTAGGCCAAAGGTTTAATGTGCCTAACTTTATATTAAATTTAGAAATCTAAAGTATGAATTATTAGGAATAAAAGGTAGGAAGAAGAAAAATCCATGAGCTTCTATAATGTAACACTTATTGTCAAGTAACCATCAAACCTGATAATGATTTTGATTATATTTTATGACAAGCCTAGACATATTTTTTTTAATCTAATTTAATAAACCCAGAGAAAAGAGAAACAAACTTTTAAGAACAATCCACATTAGCTTTATTCCTGAAAAATATCTGATGGTTACACCTGTCTTGTAAAGCCAATTATGGCACTAGGCAAAAATGTCATGGGAATGGAAGTTTGGCTGGAACTATATTACAAAATCCTTTAGACTTCCCGAAAGCATTCTGCTCTACCTAATTCATAACAGATTTTAAGATTTACAGGAAACATACTTCTAAAACACATCAGATTGCAATATTTTCCATGTCAACTATTCAGCGTATTCTCAAAGGAACATTTTCTTTGCCCAGTGCCTCTTCTTTCAACCTTCTTCTCCCACTTGCTCATGGGATTCCATTATAATTGGAGCTAGTCTGTCTTTTCCTTCAAACCATTTTGCCTCTAGCACTGTAGAAGTCTCATATAAAAAGTTTCTGTGAGCTGACCAAATGGAATTTGATCTGCCATGGTATGCCTGAATTTTCCTAATACATTCTAGTAAAGTAAGTGATTGTGTCATTACAAACCTGTAGTCAATTCAATGAGATTTTTTCAGCTCTACTTTACACGTTGAGACTTCCTGAAAAAGCACAGAGTAAGTTCATGTACAGTACAGGCCACCATATCCCTAAAAGTCTTATTCCTTCCATAATTTCAGAATACAATTAAAAACAGTTGGCTAAACAGGCAGCTGTTGACAATTAGAGAAAGCATGATATTCAGTCTCTTAGCTGCCCAATCTGACAAATATATAACATGTAGAATCAAGCATTATTTCTCATAGCATATTCTCTTTTTTTTAAAGTACAGGCAGTCCTCAACTTATGACCACAATTGAGCCCAAAGTTTCTGTTGCTAAGGGAGAAATTTGTTAAGTAAGTGAGTGAGTGAATGAGTGAGTAAAATTTGCCCCATTTTACGACTTTTCTTGTCACATTTGTTAAATGAATCACTGCAGTTGTTAAATTAGTAATATGGTTGTTAAGTGAATCTGGTTTCCCCATTGACTTTGCTTGTCAGAAGGTTGCAAAAGGTGATCACATGAACCTCGGACACTGCAATCATCATAAATGTGAGTCAGTTGTTAAGCATCCGAATGTAAATCACATGACCATGGGGATGCTGCAATGGTCATAAGTGTGAAAAATGGTCATAAGTCACTTTTTTCAGTGCCGTTGTAACTTCAAACAGTCACTAAGTGAACTGTTATAAGTTGAGGACTACCTGTATAGGTTACATGTCCTTCCAATTTTCAGAGGAATTTCTGCATTACTGTCAGGGATGGGTTCTAACTTACCTCGCTGCCGGTTCACTTCCTCCCGCGCTGCGTGGCCGCGCCTAATGGGCGCGCGCACACTTTGCGCGCGCGCGCATGTGCAGTGCAAAAAAATAAAAAAATCCCCCCCAAAATAAAGCCAAAAACAAGATGGCGATGCATGTGCAGTGCCGGAAACTCGGCTTCTGCGCATGCACAGAACAAGAAAAACCCGGAAAAAAATTCAAAAAAAATATTCAAATTTTTTTTAAAAAAAAATTAAAAAAAAAAGATAGCGGCGTCCATGGACCGGCACCAACCGAACTGGATCCGTGATGTCATCATGACATCACCAGCAGGTCAATACCAGTTCGGGCAAACCGGTCCGAACCGGAAGGAACCCACCTCTGATTACTGTGGTAATTCTATTAACATCAACAAGTCTATAAACTAGTCCTTCAATATGCTACAACATCCCTCCCTAACTTTCTAGTTCACAATTCATTTCATGTGCAAACATCCCCACATGTCTTATTGCTACCATGTCTTTGCCCCTCCCTCATTGTTCTCACATTGCTTGATACCCAAACATAATTTTAGTTTGTCAATTCTGGGGTTCACTGAGAGTCCCTTCAGTCAATCACAGATCAACCCAAATCAGTCAGTAGCACAAAACAGGATATGGCAGCCCATCCCACTTAAGAGAACAGCCAATCGGTGCTTGCTGACACTCTAACTTGTTAATACCTGAGTTTATAGTTAACCCAAACACAATTTCCAGACTTCGGTGGAATCCTAAACAACAAAAAGAGAAACAAATGTTTAAAAAGAGATAAAAGCATTCACCTCCCTGCACACAGAGACAATGATTTGTATTCTTGTGTCTGTTGGTTTATAGGTCATCCACAGGATGACTGCTTCAGGCAGTTTGTTTTGATGAATAATAATAAATGTTGAGAAGCCAATCATAATGTCTTCTCTTCGAGGTAGAAAATCAGCATTGTATTTTCTCTATTAATCTTGCAAATGTTGCATAATTAGTTTTCATGCTAGAATAACACTGTTTAAGAGCTTATCTTTAGGCTTGGTAGCTTTAAGTTGGGAGAAACATAAACTAGAAGGCAGTGAATGTGGTGGAATCTGA
Organism: Thermophis baileyi; assembly: GCA_003457575.1. Lineage (NCBI taxonomy): Eukaryota > Metazoa > Chordata > Lepidosauria > Squamata > Dipsadidae > Thermophis > Thermophis baileyi. The sequence continues at coordinate 5,608,994 of QLTV01003764.1, read as the reverse complement.
CTGACCTGAAAATAATAACCACAGACACCAAGGACTGCATTCTGCAGAGTGAAAGAATGAAAGAAGAGTGAAAGAAGAGGGGGATGAAAAATCCTTATTGTTACGGGTGTCCAACAAGTCTAATGTTTCATATGTTACAACAGGGTAAAGGCTAGCCAACATTACTTGAACTTAGAAAGTTAAGCAGAGTTGGAGCTGGTTAATAACTGAATGAAAGACTACTGAAAAATACGTGATATGTTATAAGTGATATCACGCGATATGTGATATTTGAGAAGTAACAAAGCATTTTGGGTATTATTGTTCATCGGGCATCTGTGGTGGTTGATGAGGTGGCTCAATGAAGTTGAAGTGGCAAATGTGACTCAAAGCAGAGTCCTTTTTAGTATGCATTGTGTATCTTGTATTCATGTAAAAAGGGGCAAAGGTCTGATTACTTGGCCATACCACACAATGATTGTGAGAAGGCTGTTGCTCTTATAGGTTTGTTTTGCAAGTTAGTGTAATCACTAGGACTTAAGCTCTTGAGATTTTATATCTACTGTTTTCCACTTTCTGATTCATAAGTGATGAGTGATGCAGAGGAAGCCTACTCCCTGCATGTGGTAACCTAGTGTCCCTCAGAAAGCTGTACTTAGTTCCCATAATCCCTCAGACAGTATGGATTCTGGGAACAGAATTTCAAATAGCGGGAAGATACCAAATTGGGTAAGAAAGAAATGCTACATCACTAATTCATACATTCAGATGAAAACAATCCATTTGTGCAGTCCCAAATACCATATTATTGACCTTAGGAGAGAATCCTAAACAGTGGTAATTCTTAGAAATACGTAGAAATTTATAAGTTTATGAATCATTTAGACCACATAGGAATCCTGTTATCAAGTAACTGGTTTATGAATTGATAGCTAGGGTTTTCATAAAGTCTATGTAGTAGCTAGCTTCTGTGAAATAAGGAGGCATTCCTTCATTTCAAAATTTAAGTATAAGATTAACCAACCATGGTTTAGAGCTAATTCTACTGTAAAAGAATGATAGTAGATTTGGACTTCTGCTGAATAATGTAACTCCTGGGACATAGTGTTAAAGGAACAATGGCATAGCATCATATCTGAAGAGAAAGGGTTAATGTGTCTGAAATGGTATAGGGTTTCCTGCCTGAGCAGGGAGTTGATTAGAAGACCTCCAAGGTCCCTTCCAACTCTCTTATTCTGTTACTCTGTTAAGGATTAATTAAACTTCCGTAGCTTTTAAATATATGAGATTATCCAGAATATTATGTACTACCTAGCAACCAGCTAGAGAGCAGAACTGGCTCAACATGTTGCATATTCCATGAACCAATGGTATGTGTTTCTCTCCTCTAATCAGCTCTAGCAGAGAAATCTGTTTTTAAAAACTGCTCCCATTGCTTTATTTCAGAAATATTTTTTTTTTAAAAATGTGTGGCTTCTTTCTTGTTATTTATGAAAGTATTTGATTTCCATCTTATATTTCTGTTCATTTGAGTACTCAAAGTGGCTTAACAAAAATTAGAAGGCAAAATGTCTGCTACTGTACTAAAGGAATTATGATTTAAAAGCCTGATGCAAGATACATCTTGCCATTCTGAAAACAGAGAGAGAGTGAGGACACAGCCACAAAGTTTTAAAGAGGCCATTTCATAGGCTGAGCTTGCAAAGGAGAAGACTCTGCCTCAGTGTCAGAACCTAGACAAATCCTTAGTCAAATAAGTGTCTGACTGTGGAGATACAGCCAGAAGAGCCTCTTTTGCAGATCTTAATGGCCAGACCGTTTCATACAAGGGAAGTTCGTACTTCTTCAGTTCAGTCTGCTAAGCAAAACTTTACTTGCTTACACAAAACACACCAGGCAACAGTTGGAACTGCAAATTTATTGTCCTCGTGTCATATTAGTCACTACACAGTCATTACTCTACCCATAGAAGTTCTGGAAGACTTGCCTGGATGACAGCCCTTTGCTCAGTTGCTGAACTGCATAACCAAAGTTGTCCCTCCTGCATCTGCTTATCTTTGCCTAACCTTATTTATTGGAATATTTTAATTTCAAATATCTTATTCATTTTAGCACTCTGTGAGCTTTCAAAAATATTAAATGTACCTATTATAATGTTATTTATTTATTTATGTATTTACTTAGGCTTCTATGTCACACCAATAAAAAAAAAAACCCAATGGCTTACAATGCCCACAAACCATGGTGTTAAAATATAAATCGATAAAATCAAATGCGCTCATAGCCTTTCTAAAAAGATATCTGTCTGGCAAAACAAACCTCATCGCAGAATATGGTCAATGCTCAAGTTGTCTTTTTCATCTTTAATACTACAAAATGTTTCACAGGCAAAGCCCTTTTCAGTTAATATCGCTTTCACCTTCCACTGTTGTTGTTTTTTAAAGAAAGTGCTGATTGCCTAAGTTTCATTTCACACAGTGAAAAACCACTTTCCTTTAAGGGTGGAGTGGAGTATGAAGAAAAATTCAAAGGGATTTGTCAGACACCAGTAAAAATCTGGGCTTGTTGCAGCCTTGGTATACTTAAGCTGTACACTTCCCTAATTCAAACAAAACCACAAGATGCTATCAGCAAAGTCATAATGCAAGCAACTGCTCAACTGTTCAAAACTCATCCATTGAGTCAAAAGTGCAAACTGCAGTGCCACTCCTAAGGTTTGTCTTGTCTTTTCTTTGTTCTAAACTTTGCAGGCTCACATACAGAGTTATGATGTATACTGTGATCATTATGGGATACATTTTGTTGGGCATAGTTAAGACAACTTAACTATTAATTCATGTCAGGGGCATGAATTGTTGGTTTTGGCAGACAGATGCATATGTGTACAGTGGAAGAACTGTAAACACCATAAAATGCCAGTTTTGTCTATGACATTTTGGGGCAAATTGCATGAGATGAATTCAGTGATCTCTAGAACTAAAAATTACTGCTGGAAATGCAGCCTTCTAGAAATTAATCTCCAGCCCAGGGGAATCATGTGCTCTTCTTGAGTTCGCCCACAGTCTTGCCACCTGGCACATATTATTTGTTGTATTTATCACTCTATTGTGATATTGATCACACTATTGACCACAATGGGCCTCAATTCAATCCCATGGGGATTGAGTTTATTAGAAAGAGCAGCAGCTGTCTCAGCCATCACTGTAATGGAGGTCATTGGGTAGAATAACTGATCTAGGCTTCTGGGTCCACCAAGACATAAAGGCTTCCGGTCCAGGATGGGCTAGCTAAACGAGTAGAAGAAGAAAAAGAAGTAGAGGTATTTCTTCACTTAATGCACAGGAGCAGGGCATGCCATGCCTATCCCAGTCTGTTGGCTAGTGCTTTCTCTGTTTTGGAAGTTTTCCCACTCTATTGCATGAACATTTGGTTTGATTGTTTTTAACAAAAAGTAGGGGTGCACAAAACATTTCTTGCATTAATCATTCCATGCATAGAGCTGGAAGTTAGTTAGAGCTAGAGTCAGTGGTGGGTTGCTACCGGTTCGCCCCAGTTCAGGCGAACTGGTAGCGACGGTGGTGGGAGGCTCCGCCCACCTGGCCAGACGTCATCATGGACGATCTGCGCATGCGCAGAAGTGCCGCATGCGAGCGCGTTCACAGTTCCGAACCGGTAGCGAAGGTAAGTGAAGCCCACTACTGGCTGGAGTGTGTACAAATCAAAAATATGCAGTTTGGTGCAGACTCGAACTAAAACTCTGATGTTCCAGACAGAGATATTTGCAGGGAGGGAAGAGCAGTAAAGCCAATAATAGCACCAATGGATATATCCCCTACCCCAGCCCAATTTCCCAAGCACCTTCCTTATCCTACTTCTTCATAGCTACTTCTTGGCTTCAGGAGTGGTATATCCAACTGGCCATGTCCTACCCACCCCCATGAATGTACTGTCAAGGAAGAGGATCATTGGGTCAGGAGGCATGTACAGTCAGTGGCAGGCCATGTTTGAAGGTTGGCAATGCTCATGTGTTATAGGAAAGATAGAAGGATGAAGCATAACAACTTTGCTCTACTATCCTGATGAGACCTCTTTGGATTTTGTCTTGACTAGAACAATTAATGTTCTGTGTTCTAACTCTGGCACAACAGCTGTGCACTCCAACAGGTTGGCAGAATTTCTGAGTAAATGTGCTTGTGTGTATGAAACAAAACACATTTCCTGTTTCATGCATAATAAAAAAACTACATATATATATATATACATACATACATACATATATATATATTTATGTAA
>QLTV01003764.1:5590189-5604560 GCA_003457575.1 Thermophis baileyi | reverse complement strand
GCTACTCAGCTACTCAGGTAATTTGTATGAGTTGTGTTCTGTTAATGGAATACTTTGAATATATGCATTGACTGCAATGGAAATATTTGCTGTTAGTCATGTTTCTTGTCAGGAAAAAAAATCCCCTTTATTTCTTTTCTTTTTTTTTCTGTATTTGTACAGGTTCTTTCTAAAAAGACCAAAACAAGTCAATATTATATTGATCAAGTTAGATTCTGTTTCATCATGATAAACAAAAATATGTTTATCAGGATACTTTTTTCTGCCCCTTGTGTAAGTAAAATTACTACTTCGAGTCACCCAATTGGGAGCATGTGACACAGAGAGATTTATAGCCTTTTCAAGAAAAGAGAAGCACAAATAGCTTATTCAAAAGTTAGTCTAACTAACTATGGTGTTGGATTAATCCCTTAAAAAAAAACCCATCTGGAAAATATCCTAATTCCCTTACCTGTTCTTCGCATCCATCTATCTTTTACATTTCTGCCATACCCATTAATTAGCTCTCCTGCTTTTTAACAGTTTAACCCTCACTGGGCCACACAATCTCCGAAGAACTTACTCTCAAGCATGCATTATATTTTACAACTCTTATCTCTTAAGGCACAAAACCTAGACTTTATATGACAAATCTATAACCATTTCCTCACCAGCAAGTTACAACATAACATTGCCAGATCATTGCTGGGATGATAAAAGGCCTGCATTACTGACATATCATTTTAACCATCAGAGTGGTGTCTATGAGGTGCAATGGGATTAAAACAGGCGAGATGGCAATGCAACATCATGGATCAAGCTGTGCCAGCTTTGTATGTACACTGATGTCACATGAACATGCAAGAGAGGGGGATTTAGAGTGTGATGCAGTGATAACAATCTTGCCTGCTTCGATAAGTCTAACACCACTTTTCTACAAATGCTTCTGAATGGTGCCATAACACCCTATGCTCTTTTCTTTGCAATATTTCTCCTTACCTTTCTATTCTTATAAATTATCCTTGGTTCTAAAGTATTCACAGACCACTCATACTTTTTGACTTTCTCATCTCTCTCTCTCTCTCTTTGAATCAACTCAATCCAACTACATTTTTTAAAATTTTTCCTCTCAACCCATTTCCTCTTCCTTCACAAAGCTGCTGTGTAACTGGATACACATCCTTTTTTGGGGGGGAGGGGTACTGGTTACTCACTTTTGTATTCAATTCACATTCATTAAACAGCTAAAACATATAATGAAACCAACATTTTACCATTTTGGACATATTATTTATTATTATTTATTAAATTTGTATGCCGCCCAACTCCCAAGGGACTCTGGGCGGCTCACAACAATATAAAAAACCATTAAAAGAAAACATAATAAAAACAGTTAAAAACAGTTAAAATATGTTGTGAAGGCCTTGGATAGATAGATGATAGATGATAGAAGAATAGATAGATAGATAGATAGATAGATAGATAGATAGATAGATAGATAGATAGATAGATAATTTATTTATATATTTATCTATTTATTTGTAGATTTATTTAAATATTTCTAGATTTATAAGGCCACCCAACTCAAACAATGTGACTGGCCAATGTGACTACAACAACAAAAATAAACCAAAACCCCACATTAAGACATATACAATATATAAATATAAGATACAAAATATTAAATGGTGACCAAACACCATAACAAAACCATCAATAGTGGCTCCTAATACCTGTGGGACAAACCAGGTCTTGGCAGCTTTTCTAAAGAAGAAAAGAGTTGCTGATGCTTAAAAAAATGAAATGCAATAGGAAAAGAGGCCAATAGAAAACCAATAGTTGCGATAATTTCCGATAATCTGTTATCCACAAGATAATTGTTGACAGTTTTAAGGGCCTATTTGCTCTCTTTCTTTGGAAAAATGTATTTTATCTTTAAATAGACTTAAACCTGACAATCTTTAAATAGAAGATATCAGCAATGGTAAAATATAAATTGCTGGAGAAGATGAATATGAAAATGCTCTTATTCTCATCTCCCATCTGGAACAGCATATTCCAGGCATTCATATGGCTCCCATCATAATAGTGCTTAAGAAGACCTTGAAAACCTGGATGTTTCCCATGCCTTGGCTACTGTGTGTTTCAAGCCCTTACAAATAGCTGTTATTCAAAGGTCCAACACCATTATCTTCCCCATTTTTAAAAAAAATTATAATTGTTGGTATTACTGAAAGAGTGAGTACAGTTGTCTTTTTCCAGGATTTGACACTGGGATACGGTTGGTTAAGGGAAAAATTTAAGGTATTAGAAGATATTTTATAACTGGGGACAGAAAATAAAGGATTTTCTGAAAGCTCATTATACACTGAATTCTCTGGTACATGACAATATGAAAAGTATTTTGCTACAGTTTTTATTTGGTATCATTAGAGAAAATCTTATTTTTTTGTAAGAAATTATCAATGCAATCCTGTTCAAGAACTTGGTTTGATCCTCAAGCGAATTATTTCATTCGCTTTCACAAATAAGCCGCTCTTTTTGAACCAGAATAGCTAGTGAGTCTTATAACCATCATCCCATGGAAAGTCAGCAAAAACGAATGAGATCCTTGTTATATTAGAGGCAGGGGTGGGTTCCACTTACCTTCCCTACCGGTTCGCATCGCAACGGAAGTTCACATCGCTTCGCTCGCGCGCCCGCGCGCCCACGTCACTTTGCAGAAATGACCCTCTGCGCATGCGCAGAGCGTTCTTTGCAGGGCCGCGGCGACCAGAGAACCGGTTCGGGGGTGTGGACAGCCGGCCATCGCTGCCGGTTTGGCGAGCGGGTGCAAATTTCCGCCACCGGTACGGGAGAACTGGTCTGAACCGGCAGCAACCCACCACTGATTAGAGGCCTATAATAAGTGTACACACTGTTACAGAAAAAAAGAAACTAACAACCATCTGCTTTTTCTTTCTCACTCCTAAAAATGCTTTTTTGGGGCCTAATGAAAGTTATTTAGGAATGTACATAAATCAAATTCTTAGTCCCTGCCAAATCTCTTGAAGTTCACTTTTCCCAGCAAAATATGACTCATTGTTTGCTTTTCATTTGACAATAAGTGTTCAGTATACAACTGGGTTTCTGTTCAGGAATGTGTTCCAACAAAATGTTACATGTTTGGTCAAGAATTTTGAAGAGCAAATGTACTATCTAAAATGTGTAGAAAAGTTAAAAAACAAATGAGCCACGAAAACATTTAGCTTTGACAATAAACTCATCTATTATACTAAGCCATGAAGCTCTGAGCTATGAAAGTGCCCACAATCAAGTATAGTTTATGAGCAATTTCTAGATTGATAAAATGAGCTGAGTTTGGTGGAAATCTGAGTTAATCCATGCCAAGGACATCAGAAAATGAATCTCTGGGTTGTTTTCAGGTTGTTGATGGATTAGCCTCTGTTTCTTTATAACAAAATGATGGATAATTTGTTAGTTGCACTTGTTTATGCACAGACCAAGATAGCGCACCTGGACCTATTTATTGCTAAACCATCTGGCAGCTTAATACAAAATATGAACTGAGACAGTGTGATTGGGTCATTATAACTCTTGCTACATGGCCCTGCCCTTGAAGCTGGTCAAAATGCAGAAGCTCAAGTAGTTAAAGGGACCCTTCAATTTAACTCAGTACCACCATTACTGCAAAAGCTGAGTACCACCATTACTGACAGTTGACCTACTGGTGCCAATCAAGGTGCTAGCTATAATCTTTAAAACCCTACATCACTCAAAACCTAATGTTGTAATGTAGGATATACCAACCCCATCTACTTAACTGTTGACATTTTTTTTTCCATACAAAACTGTAGAGGAGGGACCATCTGCTATCTTATTTTCCATCTCTACTTGGCTAGTGTTATGTACATAAAAGTGTTAAAGCTGGAATAACCAAAGACCACCCACTCTGGGCCTTTCCAAGCTAATTACCCTCAATATTGTTTCCTGTGGCTCTGGAAAGTTCTGTGCCTCTTCAGTAACAGATGAAGATAGATTTTTCCATGTTTTGCTGATGTTTAATAAGCATCAAGCCATAGTTTGGTTAACTGATCCTGTGCATCTGGTCTGGATACAGGGATTGAGCAGCAATGTGCTAAGTGCAAATTAAGCTAAAAGTTACCCACAGTATTTTCCAGCAGGTAAGACTATCTTCTCTAATTGGCTCTCCCCATCCAGCAAGATACAGTACAGTATGGAATGCAATATTTAAGTCCCATTCTTGAGAGATTGCCATCATCAGACATCAAAAGAGGGTAGCTTTTCTTCAGGTGCCTCTCTCCTTGGAAGAATGCTGTAGCTCAAGTTATTCTTATTTGTACAATATTTTATATGTTGTGTGCTACCCAAAGTCACTACAGTAAAATGTAGTGCCCATAATCAATCAACCAATCAATTTGGTCTAGTGGTTAAGGCACCAGGTTAGAAAGTGGAAGACCTTGAGTTCTAGTCCCACTGGAGGCATGAAAGCCAGTTCGATGACCTGGTCCAGTCACTCTCTCTTAGCCCAACTCACAGGGTTGTTGTTGTGGGGAAAATAGGAGGAGGAAAGTCTTTTTCAGATAGAATGACAAATACAATAGTGGGTATCCTATAGCTACATTACAGGACAGAATTGCTATTCTGTTGAGATTTTAGGTTGCGGGATTTACTAGAGACTTGATGGATTCTTCATCCTTGGAAGACCAATATGCTTAATTTGATTACAGTATTCAGCAGGATCCAACTCTGAAATGCATGTAATAAACTTCCAGCTTCATTCCATTTGTAAAGCTAGAGTTTGTGAAAAAAATATTTTCAATTATAGTTTTTGTATAAAACAGGATGATGAACTTGTCCTTCTCCATCAAGGTTTTCTTCCCTTCTCTGTAAAAATTGGTTTTCACTGAGTTTGGGGGTTTGGTTATTTCTGTCCTTTTAATTTTCTTTCTTTTAATTTTGCATTATTGTAAGCCACTTTTTAAAAAGTATTTAAAAATACTTTTTAAATCCCAAAGTATAATTCACAATTAAAATTGCCTGAGAATTAATGGAAGCATTTATGTCTGGCGTGGCCCAGCCATTTTTTTTTTCTGTTTCCTATTTGCGTTGTCATGCATTTATTCTCATATGTGGGATATGAGATGTGGGATCAGCCAAAACCATAGGGTAAAACTATGTAAAATAAATCCATTGATGGTCTGAATTATGTTAGATTATGCTAGTTTAGTCAAGAATCTGCATTCAATAGGTCTTTTTTTCCCTAGAAAACATTAATCAATGCAAAGTCTGTGAATGTTTCTACCGTACAGTATATCTCTTTAATTCTATTTTAATGGCACTTAGTGACCACTGAGCACTTATTAAGATGTTTTAATAGAATCACCCATTTAAATATTACTATTTTAAAATATAGATAAGTCCTAGTATCATAATCTTGCTGATGAAGGAGCTATCTCACCCAAGATACCTTTTCTGGACATCCAGTAATTTTCTCAAAACATTTTAAAGCCAGTATTCTTGGGGCCCCTCGCAAATGGTCAAATGCTATGATACCATATCAATAACATTTGAAGTACTATTATTTTGACAGATACAATGCCAAAATTTGTTTTGTAATGTATTCTGAAATAATATTCACAATAATTGAAATCTAGTTGGTTAGGGACTGGCTATTAACCAGAACTATTTCTGAAGTCTTAATATAGGCCTTACTCCACTGCTTCTTCCATAAACTACTAGAGGACAAGTTCTGAACAGCTTTAATGGTACCAGAAAGTTTGCTGATACCGGTAGTAAAAATAATGTATTGGTTTACGCAATGTGACATCAATGTTTAAAAACTGAATTTGTAAAGAAACTTAGACCATGTCAAGAGTTTAACATGTCAAATTGCAAGTGACCTGGGAACCTGCTTATTAATTTGTCACCTTGGAAAACAAAGCCAAGCACTTTGGGGTGAAAAGGACTGATCAATGTTTGCCTTAAGGGAGACCCTCCTTTGCAGCAAGATCACTTCCAGGGCCTTCTGGGGAAGCTATCTTTATCTCTTGACAGTGCAAAACACTTTACCTGCAAATTGACTCCTGTACAAAAGGAACCCATCATTCATGCTAATGGACCCCCCATCCGCTTTGCTTTCACTATACCCTGATACCACACAACAGAAACCTGACACCTTTTAAGCCCAGGGCTTAATACAAGGTTTTAACATCTCTAAAATGCCTACCTTCCTTTGTATAAAGTAGATTTTTCCAAGCCCCTATGGAATTCACTCACTGCCTTACACAAACTACTTTTAAAATACATGTTATCAACCACAATTATCAACCAATTTTAAAAAAAGAAAATTCTAGCTTGTTTTTGGTTTTTCCCAAAAATTAAAAGGTATTTTCAGTGTCCATTGTTCTTCTGGATTAAAGAAGTAAGTAATTTCAACGCCCTGCCCTCCTAAATATCCCATTCATCCTATTGCTTCCAAAAGAAACAAAGAAACTACACAAACATAAGCCTGTTCTTATACATATTTTTGAAGAATTCTGCAAGGAAAACATATGTTTCACTTTTTTTCTTATTAAATCGTACTCATAAATGCTAAGTTATATTTGCAAATCTGTCCTGCTGGATGCCAAAATGAGTTATTTTCACATGCACAGGAAAGCAAACGCATCACATGCACAGGACAGCAAATTTATCTTCTCACTAATTTGCAAAATAGTTTAAAAAATTAAATTTGTTGGCAATGAAAATTATTAAACAAGACAATAAGCAAAAGTAAAGAGGAATAAGCCCAAATCACCAAAATCAACGGTAACATTGTCCCCAACTGCAAGTAAATTTAACTTAATGTCAAATATTCTTGTAATCCTTCTGCTTCATTGTCCAGGATTAGCTCTTTCATGAAACAGCTTCCAGACTTCCAACTTTGTAGACCATGATAGGAGCATAAACATACTATCACACAGCTAGGAAGATGCTCCTGGAATCAGATTTATTTGATCTTCCAGCTCAACATACAAATATTCCCTTAAACCAGCGGTGAAATCTACTTACCTTCCCTACCGGTTCGGAAGTGCGTGCTTCGGGCGCGCTCCACTCGTGCGCGCCCTTTTTCTCCCTCTGTGCATGCGCAGAACGCTTTGTGCATCCACAGAGGGTTAAAAAAAAGAAAATGGCGATGTCCAGGCAGGTGGGTGAAGCCTTGTGCTGCTGCCGCTACTGGTTCTCCGAACCAACGGCCACCACTGCTACCGGTACGCCCGGACCGGACCGGTAGCATTTCACCCCTGCTTTAAACACAGAATTGAAATGCTCTTCCTATAGGTAGGATGATCACTCCTGAAGAGTAGCCTTCAATTTCTAAAATAATAATAGAAGAACCAGAAGGGTAAAAAAGAAAAGAAAAGAAAGCGTGTATCTTTAAGCAGAACCAGAGAGGGGCACACCTTTGGTATTTAAGGTTTGATCAGTGTCCTTGAACTAATCAATGTCCCTCTTTTGTATAACAATCTGTAAAGTAAACTATTAGAAGGAAACAATATTTGTTGAAGGCCACCAGTGAGAATTATAGAACAGCAGGAATTTGAAAGCAGTAAATACCAGCACTCATCCTACTCCAATATGCTGGTTGAGCTGCAACTCAGAACAGCTCATGCGGTGTAATCCAATTTTATCATAATGACAAAAAGTGAGAAATATGTGCATTGTATATGGTACATTGATATAAATACATGTTTTTATCTATGCCTATGTTCTATATATGTATGAGTGTGTCCATGTGTGCACTTTAATCCTTAGATTCTTGGCAAATGTGAAGCAATGGTAGTGGCCACATAACAGAAATCATCATGTTATAAATTTTAAAAATACATTCCATACAAAAATATAAATATTTATCAACCATTGCACAATTGTGTAAAATGTAATTACAATTTAATTATAATTCCAATTGGAAATACAACATAAGTTAATTCTCAGATATTTGGGAAAAACAGGAACATATGGTTGGATGTTAATGCTGGGATGAATCCTATTTAATATCTTTAGAAGCAGTTGCTATTGTAGTGACATCTGGAAGAAACCTTCAAATAGATTACTCTCTAACATGAATGATGATGGAGTCCCTTAGCATTTACTGTATATTTAACAGACCCAAACAGCAAAACATATTGTCTTCCCACAAACTGATATTTGTCAACTTAAGAAATACAAAACTAGAAAAATGTGAAGAAAGATAGATATTATAATATTTTATACCACCAACATTGATACCTCCTAGAAATGGTGATATCAAAATGAAATATACCGTAAGTATAGAATCGGTAGCGGGAATTTTCCCCCGCTCGCCAAACCGGCAGCGATGACCGGCTGGACACACCCCCCGAACTGGCTCTCTTGGCGGTGCCATAGGCGGCGCCATTTTGTTTTTTGCTTCTGCACATGCGCAGAAGCTGGGTTTTTAGCACTGCGCATGTGCGCCCACGCGGCGCCCCGCTCGCCAAACCGGCAGCGATGACCGGCTGGACACACCCCCCGAACTGGCTCTCTTGGCGGTGCCATAGGCGGCGCCATTTTGTTTTTTGCTTCTGCACATGCGCAGAAGCTGGGTTTTTAGCACTGCGCATGTGCGCCCACGCGGCGCGTGAGGAAGTGAACCGGCAGCAAGGTAAGCCAAAACCCACCCCTGGACTTGCTCCATATCAATATCATCTCAAGTAGCCAACCATGCAAATTGTGTTCCAATATAATTCAAAAAAGAAAGAAAAAAACAAATTTAAAAATATGGCTTATTTGGAAAACAGTGAGATTCTGTTGTATTCTGCCTGAATCTCTTCCATTTTACTCCTCTTGCCAACACACAGAGGTAACAACTTTTGATTATTTTTTTTCATTGTTTGCTTAACTTGAACTGTAATAATTCTTGGTATATGGTTCTGGATTATTACAACAATCCAAGGTTCCTAGTGAATTCTTACTGGTCCCTGATGGAGGTTTCAATAGTGGCTCCCAATTGCAGGAAGAGTCAAACAAGCTTGGTTGTGCAACACTTAACTTGCTCTCAATTAAGTCAGGACACATTACAGTTCTGATTTACATCTCTGTGTGAACCGTATCCAGGTGATATAATTTTAAAAATTTGGAATTATCATTATAGCATTTATGATTCTGAAATAATGGAGGTGAAATATTTCTTCACTGGAAAACTGAAGCTTATTTGTTGTACATTATTAATAATCCAACAAACAAATATTTTTATGAATCTGATAAATGAATTCTAATTTGTATTTCTTTTATTTTTGCCTAACTCCATAGACGTGATCTGCAATTAGAGCATAAGATTTATAATAACTCCAATTTGTTGTTTCACATAACTGTTGAGAGGTGAAAAAATGATGATACATGAGTCATAGACCAGAGATCAATACCAAACACTTAAGAAAGCAAGGAAAAATTGTGTACACAATGGACTAATCGCCTCCTTAGCCACACCCATCTGACAGAAGCAAATAGATATGGAAACTTTAGACCTGACCTTTCAAAATCAGAGTCCAAAGTTCAGTATTTAAATAAATATGATGATCTCTTTTAAGGAAAACATCACAGATATTGCCTCTTGAAGCCCGAATTCTTTCTTTAGCATTGGTGTGTACATATTTATCTTTCAAACATGAGCTCACTCTTTTTAAATGACATTCATAAACATGAAAAATAATGTAGAATTGTCTCTTTAGTGCAGGGGTGTCAAACTTGCGGCCCGCAGGCCGGATGCATCACGCGCTGGCCATGCCCACGCCTGGTTTAGCGAAGGGGGAAAAAGTCATGATATGTCATGTGATGCTGCCGTGACGACGCAAGTTTGACACCCCTGCTTTAGTGTCTTTCAGTTTTTAGAAAAATAAATGAGAACGTTTGAGATAAGTAAAAAGGACATTTGTAAATAGTAATAATTTGGCTATTTTATTTCCACTGTGTTTCCAGGATGCCTTTCATTCTTTATATCACTAAGAAATGTATTTATATTTTCTGGAATTTACATTCAAAATTTATGGGAGTTACTAGAATCATTAGAAACCATTTTTTATTTTTAGTTTGAATTTTTTTGCGGAGAGATACGTTTGCCATTCAGCAACTGTATCCAAAGCCAAGGTGTCATTGTTTTGTGGAAGAGTTTATACTGAATAATTCTTTCCCCCAAAATGTCAATGGACACAATCCAACATAGAGCTTTTCCTCTCTTCTACCTAACAGGGATGCAAATATGGCTAGCTTTTTTTTTTTCTTATTGTAACCTGACAACACTTCTTTCATCTCAGCATATGAGTGAGGCATCCTTAAGTCATTCTTACATTTATCAATAGTAATGGCATTCTCTCCTTTATTCTAACACTGCCTGAAAGTAGCCTCAACCACGTATAATCTCTTTACGTATAATCAACATTACATTAAGTCAGATGGATGGCAATGAGTAGAAACAGAGGCAGGATAGGGAACAGAACAGGAACTGTAAAAATATCATGCTAGTAGAATTTTCTATCAACTCAACACTTAGTAGTGGGAGGAAAGCTGAGCAGTGGGAATGGCTTATACACTTGCTTAATTCCATGGATCCCAGTTGATTTAAATGTGTCTTCAAACTTTATTATTTTTTAAAAAATTATTTATATCCCTCCGTTATTTTTATAAATAAGAAGCCAAACATACCTAATACTATTTTCTCCACAATAAGAACCCTGTGAGATGGATTGGGCTGAGAAAGAGAGTGACTGGCCCAAAGTCACCCAGCTGCCTTTCATCCTTAAGGCAGGATGAAAGAACTCACATCACCTGCTTTTTAGCCTGGTACCTTAACCACTAGACCAAACCAGCTTTCATTTTTCTATGTATTACAAACTACATTGTTTCAAAAGGGGAAAAAATCCAGTGCAAACTAAGTTCATGTGGAATTTATTTTTCCATTAACAATTCTAGATTAAACCAGGAGGGGTTCTAATTCTATATAAAAATGGATTATGTGTACTGCATATCACAAATGTGCTTTATTTTATGTGGGGCACCAAGTGAGACCAAAATTCATTATCCTCCCATGCAGTTTTAAGATTTGCTTCTCCCCTGGGCTTCTATTTGTTGCTAGAGCAAATTTCTGTAAAGAGACCAGGTCTGGCTGATCAGTAAATAAACTATCTTGCATTTTGAGGTACATAGGAAACACAGAAGAAGCTACAAGAGCTGTTTGCTTAATTGGTTTCATTATAGAGTGCACAAAAGGCTGTGAGGTGAATATTAGGCTGTTTCCATGTTTCAAATAGACAGATGTTAATAAGATTAAATCAAATGCTCTTTACTCCCATAAAGACTGTTAGATGCTCAAAGAAGCTCAACATTTCATTTTCTCTAAACATTTCCCGGTTTCTAAACATCCCTATGAATCTTTCTTACTCAAAGTTGAATTGTGACAGTCATCTCATTGACTTAAAGGCCTCATTGGTCTTAGTCCAACGAACAGGCTTTCCTGTTTCCTCCCCCTTCTTTTGCTCTGAAATGTTTATTTACCTAGTTCCCTGCTGAACACCCACCTGATTTTAATCCTAGCTGGAACAAACAATACAATCACATATCTGAGATGATTGCTAAAATAAACATAAACCATATGAATTTCAAAAGTTGTTCTTTGCCTCTCTCCCTTCTGCTACAGCAAGATAAAATTAAGCAGACAAAACATTCATTAATTGTAGATGTATTGTACATTGCCACTGTAACGTATTTAATAGAATAGCATCCTTTCTTCCCCAAACTGGTGATCTGCAGGTGTATTCATTTCCATAATCCCCACTTAGCATCTGTTGGTAGAGGACAGAAGTTCTGAAAGTATGAAAAGACTGAATGTAACTTAGTTGTTAGATTAATTAATGCAAACAATTCAATTCCTGATCATTTAAACCAGCGGTCCCCTACCTTTCTGGTTTGGCGGTCCTGCGCTGGGGGGGAGGGGAAAGAGGAAATGGTTTTGTATTAGTGGCAGGCATGTGCACAAGCACACACAGCTTCATTTGTGTGAGTGGCAGCGTGCGTGCATCCAGTGGGGTTGTTCATGTGAGCGCAAGCGTCCGCTGCTCACGTAAGTGGACCTGGCTAGATATATTCTCATACTGAAGTAATGTCTGCAGTTTCAACTTGCCTTGCCATGAATGCCAGCCATCCACTGTTTCTGGAAACCAAGACAATATTGTCCTCACCTATCCCTATTCCATCATGAATGTCACCACCTAGACCTTCATGATCTAGGCTTAAAATAGTATTTTCTAGCTTCTGATGACTTCAGCATTGCTGCCTAGTTCAACTTTCTTTTAGGCAAGGCCCTGTGCTTTGATTGGCTACTGAGTGCAGTGGCAGGAATGCCTTCCCAACAGGATAGATGGTTCATAATGTCTATGCATTTGATACGGTGGCTTTTTAATACATATCCTTAATTTGATTTACACATTGACAATTGCTTTTCTGGCACATCACATAACCCTTCAAGGGTACCTCAGTAAGGAAACTATTCATTGTGGGCCACAGTCGTCATCCATCAAGACTGAACACCTCTCAAGTTGCTTCTGAAGCTTTCCAAGCCAAACAATTTTTTGAAGCGAAATCTAGCCAGCATCCGCACAAGACAGGAGCAGCTTAAGGCTGCAATGCAGATAAGTCCCAAGAAATGAAGCCAATGAAACATAGTGAGAACTAATAAAACATGCAAAGAATTTGTTTTTTAGATGCAATGCCACATTCACTTAAGATGTTCCAAGAAATATAATGGAACTTACCTCTGAACAAATTTGTGTAGAATTACACAGCATAAGGCTTACTAAATAAATATGTTCCTACTACATATATTGTGGGAAGAAACTTGGAGATTGGCTGCCTTTGGATGGGCAGAAGACACTGGAGAAGGTGGTAGCATGGGTATCAAGGTCATAAGCCATGTAGGGCTTTAAAGGTGATAGCCAGCATCTTGAATTGTACCTGAAAGCAAAGTAGTAACTGGGACAGGTATCACAGTAGCAATGTAAAATGAAATGAAATATTATTAATAATAATTGTAATAAATCAATGACATATCTCAATGCGCTGTAGGTATGTCTCATTAGAATTAGGACAGTGACAGATAAAGAGCCATAGTTAGGCATAGTTGAATAGGAAGTTTAACCTCATCTTATACAAACCCAAGTGTTATTGTTACTGCTCTCAGTTGCAGCATAAAGAAGATGCTTAACAGGAGGTATTTTTCCACAGATCCTTTCTATAGTTGTTTTGGTACAAGCAGTCCTCAACTTACAACTATAATGAAGCCTGCCTATTATGAGCCTAAGTTGTCATAAAGTGGGTCACCCATGTGGCTAATTTTACAACCCTTTTTTATAGCAGTTGTAAAGCAAACACTACAGTTGTTAAGCAAAGCCATTGTTTGTTATATACCAGTAGTACCGTGTTTCCCCAAAAATAAGACCCTGTCTTATACTTTTTTGAACCCTGAAATAAGCGCTTGGCCTTATTGCCATGCACTCAAAAGCCCGATTGGGCTTATTATCAGGGGATGTCTTATTTTGGGGGAAACAGGGTAGTTTTCAACAAAAAACACCATAAATCATGGTCATATGACACGGGTGCTGCAAATGGCCATAAATGAGGGCCAGTGGCTGAGCACCTGAAATGCAGTCATGTAACCACGGCGGGCCTGGAACTTTGGAACTTTGGGGGAATCTGTCGTAACTTCAAACAGTCACTAACTGACCAGACATAAGTGGAGGACTTCCTGTATTCAAACTTTCTTACTCCATGTCCATCTCCAATAGAAAACCAATAATCTACAATTGGAGTATTCTAAATGGAGAAGTTCTAGGGAGTTCATAGGGAAGCTGTTCCTCCAGATATTTATCCAAACAATTAGAATAATATGGTCTATTAGTTTTGTCTTTTTTACTTGAGATTGAACTGCCTCCCAATTATATGTTCCTGTATATCTTCCTAACTCATTTGCATAACCCATCCCATGTGCACAGTGACGGTTTTATATACAAACTAAGGTGGATTGAACAGCAATATGCAAGTTTGTAGTTTATGCTCATAGAGAACATTTTTACCTGGATATTACCTCCGAAGGACCAGCTTGATCGTCCTTCTGTGGTTCTGGGGGGAGAAAATTTAATCCCCTCAGAACGGGTTCGCAATTTGGGTGTCCTCCTGGACTCACAGCTGAGATTAGATCAACACCTGACAGCAGTGGCCAGGGGGACCTTTGCACAGGTACGTCTTGTGCACCAACTGCGGCCCTATTTAGATCAGGAGGCTCTGCTCACGGTCACTCATGCCCTTATCACCTCACGGCTTG